>WUAT03383145.1:0-10291 GCA_010015005.3 Ulmus americana
TACCTTGAAAAGTGAATTATGAGAGGTATTTATAGGAGATGGGTGAGCCCAACTTCTCATATATTTGTGGCTATATTTATGGAAAAGATTCTACATCCACTTAAATAGTGAGCCAATCATCATAAGGGTATTTTCGTCATTTTCCTTAGTCTCAGCTTAGTCAAAAGATATTGATCTTAATTTGACTAAGTGTTGATAGGCCTTTTGAGGAACTATGTGACCTGAGAAGATACCGGACGCAAAGAATATCATATCATAGGCATATTGGATAGACTTGATGAAACATCAAGTTCATGAGTCGGGAAAAACGTGCGAGACGGACGAAATTGCGACGTCCACCCTGGAAGACTTGTAGCCCATGTCGGCCGAGCTGGCCTAGCCTGGTCAGCAACAAGGCAAGTTGGCTAGCTGGCAAGCAAGGGGATAGGTGGGTAGCAGGCAGGAGCTGTGCGCTAGACAGGCTAGCTCAGGAGCCTAGGGTACACGTGGATGGGCCAACTCAGGATCTTGGGAGTGCGCATGGATGGGCCAGGATGAGCGGACAGGAGGGCATGGCATATGCTCAGCCTGTGAGCCAACTCGGCCAACAAGCAGGTGTGTGGGCCTTGGCCTGTGAGTCAGCTTTGCCAGTGGGCAGGCAGCATGGTCCAAGATGTAGGTGTGCGATAATTCAGCTGGACGAGGCGTAGGTGTGCGACAGCTTTGGAAGCTTGGTGTAGAATAGTCCCATGCGGGGCATGGGGTGCACGTAGGACATATTTGTATGCGGGTGCATCCTGGCCAGCCTGTGCACGGCACGTAGGCCAGCTTGGCCATCTCATGCGCCTGCGCGGGTCAACTTAGTCAACTCTCTGTGCGTGGCATGGGCCAGCTTGTCCGTACCATCAAGGGCCCACCTTCATGGGGACCCAACTCCAACTGACTTCCAACTTAGTGTCCCGCCACGGGACGTCCCACGTGGAAAAATTCGGTCTGACTTTGCTACGCTGGTGGAGAAAAGTGCCACCCAGGCAATGACATGGACACTAGATCAGCAATGATAAAAATTTCCATAACAGAAGTAAAGTCGAAAACTAATAAGTCGTAATGAAACTAATTGGTAAGCCAACATACTAAAACCATAATTGGAAAACAAGGCAGACAAAAGTAACATAATACGATTGCGAAAACCCAAAATAATAACTAAAACAGAATTAACACGTTAACACGAAGCCAAAGGATACCCAAGTCGAAGTAAGGTATCCCAACTGGGAAGAACCCGACTTTAACTCACTTGATACATAGAAACTCGTTATTAATTGGAATAGTATTTCTAAAAGTCGACAAAAGGACGGACACATGCCTAGAGTTAGAATCTAAAAGATTACGAAAGTGATTTCATCGAGCAAAGTAAGAATTAGGAAATCACTTGGGTTAACCTAAATGGTAGTAACGATTAGTGAGTCCTTATAATTCTGGAATACACCTAGCAGAACCTTCAAACCAACAAGTGAAAAAGGAATTGTTGGGCTAACTAGATAAGTACTTACTCACCTACAATATAAACACTTTTGTGGCATGGAATGTTGAATGAAATCTGATGTGAATGACTGTTATGCTACATGATGTGACTGTTCCGAGTGATGTATGTTATATTTGTTGGGCGATTATGGCTAGACCGATTGCTAGAAAAAAAAAATTGCATAGAATTTAATTCATAAATATTTGTGATTGCAAACTAAAGTAATAAAACAAGTATTTAGAGAAGAAATTTTAAATAGTGTCGATCTGACCTCCACAAAAGTGAGGTAACCTCCACGGAAGAGATAATGTGATTTGTAAATAAGTGTTTGCCCTTGGGCGAGATCAGGTGTGTGTAGCTCTCCCATCTCCTCATGGTTGTATACGAAGGATACGCACATAGAGACCCATCAAAGAAATAGATAATAAGTGAATATGAGAATAATTCTAAAGCTGCATGTTTTCATGTTTTTGTATAACTATGCATGTTCAAATTATTTTATGAGAATTATGATGTACTTGTTGGGTGAAAGCTTGCATAGTTCATCTTGTAGGTATCAAATGTTTGCAACCAAGCTACTTTTGACTGATAGACAGGTACGAGGTTGGCGCGTGATTGATGGGAGGTTTTGGGAATGGGGATCCACTGTAAAAAGACTTTTCCTTATTTGTAGACAATCTATATTGGCCTTAAAATTATTGTATGTATTTAATTTTAGTATTTTGAAAGTGTTTTATTTTATTATGACATAGTAGTTAATATCGTATAACTTATTTTGTTAAAGACAAGATTTAAGAACTAATGCAATTTATATTTGAAACCTTGAAATGCGGTTGGATTATTTTGCTACATAACATAGCCTATGGTGCACATATAGATATATTAAAAGTATTTCCTATAAGATATATATTAGGGTTGAACTCACTACAATAAGAATAGGTACATGATGAGATGTCTCTTTAGGTTATTCAAGGTTTAAGTTAGAGTATAAAGTTGTGTATTAACTCCTCATCTAGTAATTATAAGTAAGCTTTACTTAATGTGTTTTCACACGACATAAGTTATTTGACACAAAACCCCGAATGTAAAGAAAATATTTTCGAAAATTTAAAAAGAGTGAGAAAGTATTTTAAAGAAATAAATCAAAAAATATTTACCTAGAGTTTTCAAGACCTTGTTTAAGAATTAAGTAAGATTTTTGAGGATCCTAAAGGGTCGGATCTCCACACCTACAACATGAACCCTTACATGAAAAGAATGAATGATAGCTCTGTGTTAATAAATGAGATTGAATTGTTTTGGGATGCATGATTTGTTTTATGAATTGAACTGTGATATTAAATGAACTGTTCTACGATATTAAACGAATTGTTCTATGAGATTTTGGACGTGAGGTTGATACTGTTAATGTTATGATTTTGCATTTACTTTGATATATATTGTTTTGTGCATGAAAAGAGAAAAGTGATTAAAGAGATTGAAAAGGTTTTCAAAGAGTATCATTTTAAAGGTGTCATACCCGACCTCTTCAGCGTAGTGAGGCTGCCTCTTAAGCATAGTGACGTAGCTCACAAGATAGAGATATTTAAGGCCATGCGTGAAGGAGATAGGGTAGCTCCTCGAACTTCTCTATTTGTACCACACAAGGGGTATGTACAGAGGGGCCCACAAATAAAAGAATAAGAGCTTCAAATGGATATCGTTTTTAAACTACATTTTTGAACGTTTGATACACTGCTACAAAAAATGCTTTAGACAACAGTTCGTAAACCCCATCTAAGATCTATTGCGGTGGTTCGCAAATAATCATTTTAATTGGAGCTGTTATAGGAGCTAGATTTTAGGTGGTAGTTTCTTTTACGAACCACCGCCTAATGTAAAACCTTAGAAGGCGGTTATTTTTAATAACTGCCGCCTAAACCCCCTTCTTTAAAAAAAAAACTAAATATTATTTCTTGTTCCCAAAATTTTAAATCATTCCTGCAATCGAAATATAAAATATAATCCATAAAACATAATCATATCCAAAGTACAATAATTATAAGTAATACAAAAATTGAAACATGAAGCTAGACATGCTTTTTCGATTCCACCCAATGAGTCATTAACTGTTGCTTCTCACAAGAACTTAAGCCTCTTCTAGTTTTACACTGATTTTTTTTATAACTAATAATAATTGTGAAAAGTCTCATTTTCACCAAGGGTACCTCTTCAAGTGATGCATGTTTATTTTAATACTACAATGCATATAATGCATTTTAGAAGTAACAAACCAGAGACACTTACAGACAACCTGAGAATACTCAAATTTTCACATATATTACCTATAAAACACATCAGGGTGAAAATTGAAGTGGCCATATTTCATGTGTTGAATACTAAATGACTTATCTAGAGGAACTATTAAACAAAAACTAGTCTATTTCATATTTTAGCCACTAAATCATTTTTTGAAGTGGCCATTGCCAAATAATAGAGGTAATATCCTCATGCGCAACTTCAAACAACGATTTTGTGGCTTGAATCAAACTCTAGATCCTACAGTTTGAATCAAAACAATATAAATTATTACTTTCAACCTCAAAATAACTAAAACACTAAAGAAAAATCTTAAACTATATAACAAAAGTATTAAACTTTCCAAAGGTTAGACTGAGTTTTGGGCGACATTTCCTTATTACAATCCGCATGTAGAAAAAAATGTTGAAGCTTCATTTTGAGGTTCAAGCCCATTACATAACTAAATAATTAAAAACAAACAACAAAAACCATCATACAAACACAAAAATTAGAGATCTATTTGAAAACTCTAAGGAAATTTTTTCATATTAGAACAAAATTTTAGAAGAACTTACAAACAACCAAGTTTAAAGAACGAAATTAGATCTTCAAGAACAATGAAACGAAATTAGAGATCTACAAGAACAATGAATAACACAAGCTTTTGAGATGATGGCGCTGGCTATAGCTATGCGGAAACGATGATGAAACGAGCAAAAATTATAGGGTTTTGAGTGCACTTTAGGCGCCGCCTAACAAGTAAAAATCACACACACTGACGCACGTGTGATTTTTTTTTGAGTAAAGACGGTAGTTTTGATAATAAAATAAAAAAACAATCGCCTACTAAAATTTAAATATAGATGGCAATATATTTTACTGACTGTCGCCTAAAAAGTTTTTGGAGACAGTTATTTATATTAACCGCTGTCTCAGATCTCCGCATTTCTTTATGTGGCGAATTTTTATAAACTGTCGCCTATTATATGTCGCCAAATGATAATTTTGTTGTAGTTATATTTATACACGTGTAAAAAGTTTTTTGAGATACATGTTGTATTTGCTGAAGAAAGATCACATTGATGAGCTGATCTAGAGTTGAGTGGATGGATGAGAAGGGGCAATGGGATCCCGTTGCAGAAGAATGTTTTCCACACCACTGTTATTTTTCATGGTACTCTATATGTGTATAAAATGATTTCATTTTTTTCAACTAAAGATTTAAATTTTTTATGGTTCGAGAATGGTATACTTCGGATACCTTTACTGAGAAAATTGGAATGCAGTATTTGAAGCATGACTAGAGATTTTAAAATTGATTAAGTAGGTAGTACTCTAAAGATATTCCAATACTATTTCTGTTATTTAAAATTTACGGTACCTTAAGTTATCTAAATGGCTTCAGTGTTTACTTTCAAACCCTAGTGAAAAATAAGGATGATTAAATGAAATAGGGATGTAGTCTGAACTGATTTTTTTTTTTTTTTTTTTATGATCCAAGGTTTTGGCATCAAAGTAAATAACGTTAGAAAAATTGTTTTCAATTCGATATAGGGATGGTGAGTAGAATTATAACCAGTTTTATAATTAATATAGTTGTCAATGACATTTGAAGTTATTCTAAACAAATATTTTAATAGAATTAAAAAAAAATTATTTAGGATTTTTTTTTAGACTTGATTTTTAAAAGAAGAAAGAAATTGTAATTTGAAGACCCTTAGAAGGTTAGGTCTTCACAACTATTATTGTTATCTTTACAATTATTATTACCATTACTGTTATAATTACCACCGTTACTGTTATTATTCTCTCTCAATAAATTCTCATTCTCTGTTTTTCCAAACTAAAAAATAGGAGAAGGTGGTAGTTGAATTAATGTTTGATTTATGATCTAAATAGACTATTCAAATCATGAATTCGATATGAATTTTGTATTTTATACCAAAAAAAAAAAGATATATGATAGGTTATTAGGGTCAAGATAAAGAAGGGAGAATTTCATCAAAAATATACAAAAAAGATTTGAAATGCAAATCTATACATCGATGATGAATACTGATTGTTGGATGGTTACGAAGTTTGTCAGAGAACATAGTTGTATCGTTGATTATAAGAGGGATGACCATTGACAAGCTACCAGTTGGGTTCTTAGTGAATGTTTGAAGAATAAATACATACACCCTTCACGAACCTTAAATCTAAAAGACATAGTGGATGACGTTTGAGAAAAGTTCAGTGTCTGCATTAGCTATGAGAAGGTGTGGGAGCAAGGGAGGCCGCTTATGATACTTTTCGTGGGGCATATACCTTTTTTACCATCTTTCATGCATTTATTGAGTGAAACTAATCCCGGTACCGTGTCCAATTTGGTGTGTACACCTGATAGCCAATTCAAATACTATTTCCTAGCATTGGCTGCATTAAGGCATGGGTACCAAAATTGTAGGCATGTTGTTTGTGTTTATGGGGCACATTTGAAGGGAAACTACAAAGGCATTATGTTCGCCGTTATTTGTAAGAACTTGAATAATAGTATATTTCCTTTGGTTTGAGGCATTGGTGATGGGGAGAATGACGAGTATTTATTGTATTTTTTTCACGATGTTTAAGCAAGTGTACGGTGATCATCCTGAGCTAGTTATTGTTTTGGATAGGCATCCAAGCATTGGAAAGACAATTCATCAAGTGTATCCGAAGGCATTCCATGACATCTGCATGCAACATCTTCTACACAATATCAAAAACAAGTTCAAAGGTATTTCGTTTGATAATATTTACTACCTGTGTGCCAAAGCGTATCACATGTGCAACTTTAACCAACTGCTACATGTGTTAGCAATGGTGGAACCACGTTGCAAGACTTACTTGGAAGAAGTTGGTGTTCATAGGTGGTCTAAGGCTCATTCAAAAGGCCGAAGATACAATATAATGACCACCAACATTTCTGAATACTTAAGCGGGGTTCTGGTTAAGGCGTGGGAGTTACCGCTCTTGCTGAGATATGAGATCCATTGTTCAATGATGGCATTATGAACGTCGATCACTTGTTGAGAAATGCAAAACCAAGCTCAATCCTGAAGTCGAAAAAACATTGGCCGAGCAGTACTAATTATCCATTCATATGCACTAAGTTTTCTACAACTACAGTATTTGTGAAGTGTTTGAACTGTCTTCACATATATTAGAAAAATAGAAAATATTTACATCATTTTACTAAAATAATAGACCCCTTATCCTTGTACAAGAAAAAATCCATACTGACCTTTTTACCTTGCAAAAGGTCAATTGGCTCAATGCCACGTCATATTACGGTTGGGTTCTGTGTCACGGCCCACCCATATGGGTTAGACGTCTATGACATAGCCCATTTCCAACAGCTCTATGACATAGCCCACTTTAGGTTCTATACCTCGGCCCATTGGCTCCATCACGTGGCCTAATTATATTTGGCTTTACACTAAGGCCCACCTCATGGAAAGCCCATCTTTTAAGATGGCTTATTCTACAAGCTATTCACTCTATGAGCCAGCCTAGTTCACTAGTCAACCCACTCTACAAGACACCCTGCTCCACGAGCCGAGTTACTCAACAACTCAGGTCACCCTACGGGTTGGGTCAACCCACAAACCGAGTCATCCTATCAAGCAAGTCACTCCATGGGACGGATCACCCTCCAATGGGTACC
Organism: Ulmus americana; assembly: GCA_010015005.3. Lineage (NCBI taxonomy): Eukaryota > Viridiplantae > Streptophyta > Magnoliopsida > Rosales > Ulmaceae > Ulmus > Ulmus americana. The sequence continues at coordinate 7,467 of WUAT03383145.1, forward strand.
TCATGACCTCTCGGGTCACTCATCTAACTCCTCATCAATTGAGAGTTACATGACATTCATAGCCAACATAATGGCACATAATGCCTCATTATGGCCATCAACATTACTCCCTAGCTCATTAATGGGAGTAATTACCCGTGCTACATTAAGTGTAGAGCCAAATAAGCACATCCCCCATTCACCTATAAATACCAAGGGAGACCCCCTCAAAAGGGGATGGCCTCTTTTTTGAAGATGAGATATAATGTTTGGCATTCCCAATCTCTCCAAAAGCTATGGCTTTCCAAACTCTCCATCACCATAGTTAGTACCAGTGAATCCCCCATTCACCACCACCGTGAAGCCAGGTTTTGGCCCCTTCACGTCGCACCTCGTAGAGCCGTGCCCCGTCTGCTCTGCATCCATTGTTACATTGCCCTCCAGCCATCCTATGGTAGGCATCACACCTCGCAGAGTCTTGCTCTGGCCACTCTACATCCACTGTAGCACCACGCTCCAGTCATCCTACGGTAGGCATCGTACCTCGTAGAGCCATGCTCTAGCAGCTCTACATCCACCGTAGCACCATGCTTCGGCCATCCTATAGTAAGCATCGCCATCTCGTGGAGTCGTGCTCCAGTTGTTCTACATCCTTTGTAGTACCACGCTCCGGCCATCTTATGGTAGGCACATTTGATCCTTGATTTGGGGCATTGCCTGACCCTTGGTATTCTCCTCTCTTTAGATGTACATAGAGACATCAGAACTAGCTCTCTGATACCCTCATTACAATTCTCCACTTTCAATCTCCCCTCTATCGTAGATTTTAGCTCCGACCACTCACTACACCGCTGTAGCGCCAAGTTCTGGCTTGCCAACTGCCTCTGCCGTGTGCCCATGCTATGATTGCTATATGAAATTTGAGGGGAGATGTGTATGAGTACTGCTCTGATTATTACTCAAAAGAACATTAGAAGTGTATCATTCAATCACATCATCCACCATTCCTTTCTCGGCTCCACTGGCAATTACTTAAGCAGTCGACGCAGCTTCTTTCTCCTAGGTCACTCAACAAAGGTGCCTTCCTTCGACAGCCCAGTTGAAGTAGCAAGAATCGGCTCCTCATCCTCCTCCTCAAACTCTGAATACAAAGTCTTCATCTTCTCCCAATACTTGAAATCTGCCTCCAGATTCCAAGATGAAGACTTGTCATTAACTTACTCCCACATCACCTTTGCACGAACCTTCACCGTCGTAAACATCTTAATACTATGAGATTTTTCCTCGTAGTACTCATCCTTATCAATGATCTTCTGGAACTCTACGTTTCGTGCAAATAGAGCATCCTTTAGCTTCTTCGACAAGTGAGCGTTCTCATTTTTGCTCAGGTCAGAGGAAGCCTTGAGCTCATTGTACTACTCGGAGATGTCATTATAAGAAGAAGAAAGTTCGGCCAAGATTCGAGCGGAAGCCTCACTCTGCTCCTTCAGCCACCCAAAGGAGGCCAAGACCTGTATAAGCCAAAACCAAAACATGCATTCATAATCCGAATGGAAGAAGATAACCACACATAAAAAAAATGAAAATAAAAGGATATTTTACCTCAAAAGCGAGTTGGGAGCCCTGCTTGGCAGTACCCACTTCGCCCAGCTTCTCAAAGTGAGCTACGTCATTCTTAAAAACCAGTTGCAGGAAGACTTGAAAGGAGTCAGGATCCGAACAGATGAAAGGATTGGGGGGACAATAGACAGCCACCCGCTCGATTTCCTCCACCTAGTCGATGCTCTTCTTGTGCTTCTAGGGATTTTTTGACGGCCCTAAGCTCGATTCCCCTTGCTTTCTCTTATCTCCCTTCCCGAACAGACTGGATAAGGGAAATGCAAACGCCGCCGCTTTCGGCCTTGGTTTCCTGCCTTTCTTGGCCCGATCCTCCATAAATTTCAAATCTTCTTCAATACTCACCATTTTTTCTGGTTGCTAGAGGAGGGTATCTGCCAAATGCCATTCAGATTCAGAAAGGGGAATCAAAAAAATCAATGCCTTCTGGAAATAGGCAAGATAAGCTTCGCATAATGAAAAGTAGTTTGACAGAGAGCGTACCTTTCTCTTTCCACAGGCTTGTCTGCAGGAAGTTTTGGGGGTGAGGAGATGCTTGTATGAACGAAGTGGCGAGTCAATCTCCAAAATCTTCCTTGTTCGCTCGACAGAAAAAAAAGAGAATTCAGCAATTCGCCCGAACCTACAAAAAACATTACATAAGTATCAATCCAACACAAGTTCAAAAAAATTAAATACAATGTTCATTACCCGATTTTTGCCAAGTGAACGGAATTTGTGGCTCGCCCTCCTTGTTTCCCAAACAGTTAACCGAGATGAAGAAAAAATTAGACTTCCATAATTTGTCTAATGTAGACAATTCTGTGATTAGATGTTTTCGATCTTTTCTTCTGTACAAAGTATATCTTCCATTTTCTGAGTCATGCTCCTTCAAAAAATAAGAGTATAACAAATCGACCAGCTTAAACTCCATGTATGACCTCTTTGCCAATATCAACAAAGAAAGAAGAATTTTCCATTCGTTCAAAAGGACTTGGCTTGGACTAATCCCAAAATATGCAAAAAAGTCCCTAACCAGCTTTGGAAAAAGAAATCTAAATCTGGCAATAAAGGCTATCTCATAAAAAGCAAACCCATTGAGGGGACCTCCAGTCCACTTGCTCCTTAGGGTTTGCCATTCTAAGTTGGTATTCGTCTAGAATACAAAATAATGCCGTAATCCTAGTCAAATCAACTCCCACCAACCTAGACTTTATAGTGGACAGCAACAAGTAGGTCGACTCTGACGG
>WUAT03383256.1:0-10290 GCA_010015005.3 Ulmus americana
GTGTAGTCAGCCGAGTGGAGTTTGGCTCATGCTTATCAGGTAAGGAGTTTGCTTCTTTATTTTGGAATTTGTTTAAGTGTTGTCTTCTTACATTTTGTCTGTTGAGCAAACTTTGATAGGCTTGTCGAATTTCAGGAGATAGATTATGGCTCAAGAGAAGCAGAACGCGGACTTAGCTGCCTCTAACACCTCTCTGTGGAGGTCTAATGCCAAGCTTGTTGAGGAGAACAAGGGCCTTTCTACCAAACGTGTGGAGCTGAAGTCGAAGATTGAAGAGCTCAATGAAAACCATGCCGACCTCGTGTGGTAAAATTCCAATTTGATAGGCGAGGTGGATGCTATAAGGAATGAGCTGGCCACGTAGAATGCCAAGAATGCCACCCTTGAGCCCGAGCTAGAGGCGCTCCAAAAGAAGGTGCAATTTATTGTGGTCAATGCCATTTTGTATGCCAGGGCCGAGTTGATGGGTGAATTTAAGAAGGGAGAGCATGCTAGCTAGGATTCGGATTAGGAGATCCAGACCTGGGAAAAGAGGGAGGCCATGCTGGCCAAAGTGAGCCAAATCTAGTTGCTGGGAGTCCTAAATGAATCGAGCTTAGAGATAGCTCTAAGCAAGTTGGGCCTGAGGTGGGAACTAGAGATACATCTGGTGATGTGGGGAGTAAAGAGGCTATCAAGCCTGTTGTGAGCCATGAGGATATCACAAAGGATTAGGCTCTTTCTTTTATGTTTCTTCAGTTTGTCTGTATATGATGAATTTGCCTCTTTGAAGGCTTCATTTACTTTGTATTAAGGGGTTGGTCCCTCTTTTTGTATTAACATGGCCATGTGTAAGTTCTTCATATTTATATCAATGCATTCCAAGGGGTTGGTCCCTTTTATCCAAACTTAGTCTCTGTATGACGTCATTTGTGTATGTATGTCGATTGCAAAGCCTTTTCAAATCCAGTAGCATACGAGATATTGAATTAGAAAAAATTGCAAATAATCAATTGGGCAAGATGTATCTCATTTCATTACCCCCAGCCTAAGTGTAGTGCTTGGCTAGGTGGTACACTTAGGTTGTAGACCGGTCGAGTTGGACACCTTGTTGGGCCCGAATCGCAGTTTATGTCTGTGTTCGTCTGGGTTGAATGTGATCATTTTTGTTTAAGTCTGGTCAAAAGGAAAGAAGTTAGAGTGGTCGATGGCTTCAACTCTCAAGTTAGTAATTGTCTGAGCAAATTTAAAATAAGTGAAAGAAATAGAGTGTGAAACTCCATGTCGTGTAGAGTGTAATGTTTGATCATTGAATGGATTAGATATGACTGCTTAGCCATTTTCTATAAAAAAGAATGGTGAGTGGCCGATGGCATTGCCATCGACCCTCCGATGCCTAAGTTAGTATGGATTCAAGGAGTATGAAATTGATAAGAGTAGGGTGAGAACTTACTTGAGAAATTAGAGTGAGAATTTATAGAAGTCGTACCTGATTAGATAGTGAGATGTAGTATGCAATGGGAAGAACACAACATATTCCATAGCACTTGGAAAACACATGCTATAGTTCGAAATACAAAACGAAGGTCGAAAAGGGAAAGTAAGTAGAGTTTAGAGATGATATAGCTTAAAATGAGCGGCATTCCAGTTGTTGTGTATGTCGCATCCATCTTGAGCTTGGAGTTTATAGGCTCCCTGACCAATGACCTTGGTGATCTTGTAAGGTCCTTCCCAGTTGGGTCCTAACTTGCCTGCTTCTATTTCTTTGGTATTTTGTAAGACTCAGCGTAGTACCCAGTCCCCAATCTTGAGTGTTCTCATCCTAATATTTTGTTGTAGTGTTGGGATACTTTTTGCTGGTAGAGTGTAATACGGAGATGAGCTTTGTCAAGGAGCCCGTCGATTGCATCGAGGTTATGGTTGAGCAGCTCTTGGTTTGTCTCTTTGTCGAGCCACATGTACCTTGCAAATGGAATTCCGTACTCGACAGGTATAACTACCTCAGTGCCGTATGCGAGTGAGAACGGATTTTCTCTTGTGGAGGTACAGGCAGTGGTTCGGTAGGCCCAAAGCACACAGGCAGTTCTTCTGCCCAAAGACCCTTTGCTTTCTTGAGCTGCTTCTTAATGATCATGATGAAGGTCTTGTTAGTCGACTCTGCTTGCCCATTGGCCTTTGGATAGCGTGGAGTAGAAAAGGAAAGCTTGATTCCCCATTCCTTGCAGAAGTCTTGGAAGTCGAAAGAGATAAATTGAGACCTATTGTTGCTCACGATCTCTTTGGGCACTCCGAAAGACATATCACATTCTTCCAGATGAAATTTTTGACTTCTCAATTGCAAACCTAGTGGTATGCCTCAGCCTTTACCCAGTGAAGTAGTCTATGACTACGAGCATGTATATACATTGGTTGGGTGCTATAGGAAGCTTCCCCATGATATCCATTCCCCATTTCATGAAAGGCCATGGAGATAGGATGGGTTTAAGTTGCTCTAGAGGGAGGTGAGAGACCTCAGCAAAAGGTTTGGCAGTTATCGTAGCGTTTGACATGGTTGGTAGAGTCTGAGTGCATTATTGGTCAGTAGTAGCCTGCGGTAAGAGCTCGGTTAGCAGGGTTGCATCCCCTAGAGTGGTTTTCGCATTTGCTTGGTGCAGTTCTGAGAGAACGTGGCTAGCTTCAATTGGAGTGATGCATATGAGGTAGGGTCCCAAGAAGGATCTCTTTAGGAGTTTTCCATCATGGATAATGAACCTTGCAGCCTTAGCCTAGAGGAGTCGTGCTTCATTTTTATCCTCTGGAAGCTCATTGCTAGTCAAGTAGAGTATAATAGGGTTCATCCATCTGTCAGACGTGTCTATTGTGGTGATCTCAACAAGTGGATCAGAAGGTGGGTCTTTCCATACAGCGGGCCATTGAAGACAGAGGAATGGAACAGATTAAGACTTGGTTGTAGGAATAGATGAACTTAGATTGGCAAAGGCATCCACATGGATGTTCTCGGTTCTAAGAATCTAAGAAATGTTGAACTCTTAGAAGATAGACTGCGAAATCTTCACATGTGCTAGGTAGGATGTCATCTTTAGATCCCTGGCTTGGTAGGTCCCTAGAAATTGGTTGACCACCAATTGGGAATCGAAATGGATGTCGAGTTTCTTGATCCCCGTGTCTTTGGCAAGATTGAGTCCCACTATGAGTGCCTCGTACTCTGCTTTGTTATTCATAGCCTTGAAGCCACAATGTATAGCTTGTTGGGTTAGGTCCCTTTCGGATGAAGTTAGGACCAGACCAATGCCAGATCCGTTAACATTGCTAGAATCATCAACTGAGATCGATCGAGCATCCACTTGGAATCAAATCGCTCTATAAGATTAAGTAGCTCCTTGTCAACTTGTGGAGTGACGTTTGGAGCAAAGTTTGCGATGAAGTCGGCCAACACCTGTGACTTGAGAGCAATACACGGTTGGAAAGTGATGTCACAGTTCATTTGGTGAGCCCACCAGAGAGTTCTGGCTTGTGTAGTATGCTCTTCAGTGGATAAGTTGTGAGCACTGTGATTGGGTGGCATTGGAAGTATGGTTACAACTTGCGGGTTGCAGTGACGTGTGCGAGTGTGAGCTTCTCTAACTGAGTGTAATGAGTCTTAGCATTGAGCAATGATTTTCTCACATAGTAGACTGGGAATCGCTTGCTTTTTTCCTCCCGAATGAGTACTACTCCGACTGAGCCTTTGGAGACTGCCAAGTATATGAGTAATTGTTCCCCATCCTTTGGTTTGGAGAGGAGTGGAGGGGATGTTAAGTACTTTTTTAGGTCTTGGAGAGCTTGCTCACAGGCTAGTGTCCACTCAAAGTCTTTGTACTTGCACAAAGTGCTAAAGAACAGGAGACATTTCTCAGAGCAGCGTGAGATGAAGCTGGAGAGTGCAACCACACGACCGGCTAAGCGCTGGATGTCTAGAACGCAAGTGTGACATGGAATGTTGATTACCGATAGAATCTAGTCTATGTTGGCTTCGATGCCATGTGTAACCATGAAGCCTAGAAACTTGCCGGATGCAACACCGAATGAGCATTTGGTAGGGTTGAGTTTCATACTGTACTTTTGGAGTACCTCAAAAGCTTGGCATAAGTAATCGAGGTGTTGTCCTACGTGGAGAGATTTAGCAAGCATGTCATCGATGAAGACCTCCATTGTGTCTCTGAGGTAGTCTGTGAACATCTTGTTAACTAACCTTTGGTAGGTCGCACTAGCATTCTTCAAACCAAAGGGCATGACCTTGTAACAAAAGATCCCCTTTCAGTGATAAAGGCAGTCTTCTCTTGGTCATCTGGGTGTGTTAGGATCTGATTGTACCCTAAGAAGGCATCCATAAAGCTTAATAGCTCGTGGCCTGCAGTAGTATCCACAATCATGTCAATGTGTGGGAGTGGGAAAGAATCTTTTGGGCAAGCCTTATTGAAGTTAATGAAGTTGATGCACACTCTCCACTTACCATTTTTCTTTCGAACAACGATGACATTGGCTAGCTAGTTGGGGTAGTGTACCTCACAGACTGACCCTATGTTGAGTAGCTTATGGACTTCTTTATTGATGACCTTGTTGCACTCTAGGGCGAACTTACGTCACTTCTGCTTGACTAGAGGATGGTCAGGATTGACCTGGAGTCTTGTACTGTAATGTCGGGGTTGATTCCAATCATGTCTTTGTGAGACCAATCGAAGCAATCATGTTACTGCTTGAGGAACTTAATGAGTGCGAAGTATAGCTCCAAGCTAAGGCGTGCTGCAATCTGGACCTTGTCGTACGGATTGTCAAGGTGGATGCAAACGTCATCAAGTTCATCTATGCCTGGCTGATTAGGTTTCAAGTGTTCAACCAGGGTATACCGTAATTACTATAAAGTGGAGGGCTTGGCCCTCATGGTGTTGCGATAATAGTCACGTGACGTACCTTGCTTACCTTGGATTTCTTTCACACCCCATATGGTGGGGAACCTGATGACTTGGTGGAAAGTGGAAGGGATAGCTCTCATCTCGTGAATCCATGGTTTACCTAGGATAACATTGTAAGCTGAAGGGCTGTCGAGTACGACAAAGGTGATGGGGAGATTAATTCCAACTACATAGACTGGGAGGGTGATGTCCCTCAAAGTGAATTTTTGCTCACCACTGAACCTGATGAGGACTGTGGAGCACAATGGATATGGGACTTATCTATGTTCATCTCCTTCAAGGCATTAAGGAAGATGACATTTGTGGAAGAGGAGTTGTCAACAAGCATCATCTGTATCCAAAAGTTGGCTCTGAGTAGTGAAATCACTCATGAATGATGGTGAGGATTAAGGAGTGTGAAGTCCTCATTGTCGATGAAGGAGAGCACTAGGTTGGAGGCTCCGCTTGGCAGAGTTGGAGAGCTGCTAGTTTCTAGGTTGATTGCAGCATGCGTATGTTGCCCTGCGGCTGAATAGGTGATGCCACTCACTTCAAAGCCACCTGTGATGTCGTTTACAACTCTCTATGGAGTAGGTTCTGTAGGTTGATCATCGTGGTGTGCTTAGCACTAGGCAAGTGTGTTCTTGCCCTTGTCAGAGAGCAAGTCTTGGAGCTGCCCTTTCTTAAGGAGGTCATAAACCTTGAATCGTAGGGCTATACAATCAACAGCAGTGTGGCTGTGATCCCCATGAAACTCATAGTACTTGGTGATATCACGCTTGGGGTTTGGGTTATTGTTCTTACGGGCCATTTGATTGTGTTTCCTATGTTCTTCATGATTGCAACGCACTCAATGGTCTACATTGAGAGTATACTCAGCGATTTGAGCTCGATCTCCTTGGGTGGATAGGTGTTCATGGGATCACATGGATGGTCTATCCAGTGGACGAAGGTTGTTGTGTGTGGATCCAAGACGTGAATAAGCAGAGTATAGCTTTGAAAAGCGCGATGTAGAGTGTGACGTAGGTCGCCTATCAGGACCTTGGAATGGATGCTTGGGACATCTGTCCTCAGAGCGTGAATCGTTGGATGTAGAGTAATGAACATGATGAATTTCATCCTCTTCCCACCTTATCTCAGTCCATGCATGAGCCAAGACATCTTCCATAGTGGAACAGTTGAACTTGGTCAAGTCCTTGTAGAGTTCTTCATCTAGGAGGAGTCCTTTATGGAAAGCGTGGACCCCTATCTCTTGGTTGTAGAATGGGATGGAGACCTTCTCTCTATTGAAGCATCCAACGTAGTCTTAGAGTTTCTTAGTACGTCGCTGCTGGATGCGATAGAGGTCACCAGATAGTTTCTCTAACTTCTTGCTACTTGCGAATTGCTCTATGAAGGTGTCTGTGAGCTGAGCAAAGGAAGAGATGGAATTATTGGGCAGGTTCGTGTACCATTGGAGAGCTGGGCCTTAGGGGCTGGAGCTGAAACTTTTGCACATGCATGCCTCATGTTGCTCTCTTGGTATGGCTGCTATGAACATGCACTATTTGTAGGATACGATGTGATCCGTGGGATCATTTGTGCCATCATACATCTTTATATTCGGAAAAGAGAACTTCTTTGCAATCTCCACGAGGCTGATGGAGTCTACAAAATGTGAGTTCGCATCACTATGCAATAGACTCTTTTTGATTGGTGTTGGGACCCTAGGGATTCTTTAAATCATTGCCTCCGTTTTGGCGAACCTCTTGGCTACCACTTACTCTATCGAGTCATTAAGTGAGGAGAGGTTTGACCCGTTCGTAGGCTAGGGTGCAACTGATGCTATTTGTAGAGCTTGATTAATGGTAGGATTAGGACGTGCAGACTGGCAAATCAAATTAGTCATCAATGGCATGGTAGTGTAGACTACGTATGGAGATCATTTCCTGGTGTAGACCCAGGAGTATATAGGACGGTAGATTGCAGATTATGATGAGGTGCATCGTTGAGTGCATTCAGCCCTGGGGACATGGTGTGGAGTAGGGCCATGTCGACTACAGAGCTAGTGATGAGGGGTTCAGAAGTGACTGGCTGGACGATGCTATGAACAGCTGGTGATCTGCCTGAAGGTTGAATTGAAGAGTTCCTTAGTTCGAGAGTCCCAAGTGACTGCATGGGATTGACTGGGACTTGGAATCATAGATCCAAGCAAGGAGTGGTCTCCACAGTGGAGAGTCATTCCAAGACAATTATATTCTCACAGTGTATAGTAGCATTCTCATCCTCGAGGGCCAAGAATTTTTTGGCGTTCTCTTGGACTTAAGAAGTGAGTGCTGCTATCTGAGCCACGAAGTCTGGAGCAGAGAGAGGAGTGTCTATGTTCTCTGCCATGGCGCAAGATCAATTTAGACGATGAATTGCTGAGGCCCCATGGTGGGCGCAAAATTTTAGGGGATGATTTCTACAATTGAATATCTTGTGATATGTTGAAGCCACCGACAACCTCTTTGAACTGTGAGACAAAGAATCAGATGATGATTGTGAAGTCCTTAACACTAGGGGGGTACTGGCCAAAGGAACTTTGACGGTCAAGTCAGTACATAGATCATAGAAAGGACCCTTGAGGGTGCAAAGTGATATCAAGGAGATATTAAGGAACAAAAGAAGATGTTACTGTGACAGGGAGTCTATGGCATGGCGGTGGCTGTAGGCAAGGCAGGATTGGTACTATGGTAGTGTATGGGAACCCTAAGAGTCAGTGTAAGCTTCTTGGCAGGAGAGGGGAGACATGGAGCCTCAAGTGGAGCTAATAAGAAAGAGAGAGGATCATATAGAGATGATACAAGGTAGTCCAAAAGTCTGATTGAGTGTTTAGAGATCGATCTGTAAAGGTTGTGTCCCTTTGGGTACTTATAGAGAAGAGGAGGCCAAGGGTCTCATGGTGGAGAATTAAGGGGACTGTTGAGTTGTAAGGAGTTACAAAGCTAATGACCATAATGAAGCATTGAAAGCCATAATATGCTCTTAATGTCATGTAACTCCCATGAGAAATTACATGGTTAGATCTAGGAGATCAAGAGTCATCATAGGAGCTGACCATACCCATGGAATGACACACTCAACAGGGTTTCCCAACTCGTGAATTGACTCGACCCATAGAGTGTGACTGCATCGTGAGATGTGACCTAACTCATAGGATGACTTGGGCACGTGAGGCTGAGCGTACCTTAGAGTGAGCTGACCTATGGATTGGGCTAACTCATAGAGTGAGTAACTCATATATGGTCCATTCTAGCGGTTGGGCCTTCCATGAGATTTGCCATAGATGACACTGAATCTAAGTCGCTTGGGCTCTTGACGTAGGACCCAAGGTGGGTCTTAGGAACGGGTCGTCACGTTGAACCCACGTGATGGGAAACCTTGATTGTGATATGACATGGAAGGTTGCCAACTGTCCCACTAAAGGGGTAAAATAGAAAATACGAAATTTGGCCCAAACAGATGTAGGTTTGACCTGTCTCTTTTTCTTGGCCTATTCCTTCATGCGTTTAAGGGCCTCCTCTATACTCACCATCTTCTCAAGTTGTTGAAGAAGGACTTCTGTCAAATGTCATTTTGAATTAGATAGAGGATTAAGCAAGTCTATACCCTCATGAAATAAGCAAGATATGCTTCACCGAACGAAAAGTAATTCAATAGAGAGCATACCTAGCTCCCTCGACAAACCCAACTAAAGGAAATTTTTGGGTGTAAGAAGGTACTTGTATAAACGGAGTGCCTTATCAATTTCCACAATCTTCTTCGAGCGATCAAAAGAGTATGGAGAATTCAGAAAATCCCTTGAACCTGTAAAAGAAAAATAATAAGTCTCAATAAAATAACAGTCCAAAGAAAATGTAAAAATTCTTATCCACTTTCTGCCAAGAAAACAGAATCTGGGGTTCTCCCTCCTTATTATCCAAGTAGTTGTCCGAAATGAAGAAAAAATTATTCTCCCAAGCTTTTTCTGAAGTAGATAACTTGGTCTTGAAGTAGATAGCTTGGTGATTAAGTGATCGCGACCTTTTCTTCTTTGCAAGGTATACAGACCCTTATCTAAGTCATGCTCCTTCCAAAAATAGGAAAACAACTGGTCGACGAGCTCATACTCCATGTTTGAACTCTTTGCTTATACTAACAGAGCCAAAAGCATCCTCCAGACATTTGAAAGAACTGGGCTATGGCTAATATCAAAATATACAAAAAATTCCCCAAGTGACTTCAAGAATGGAAACCTAAAGCCTACTATGAATGCAACCTCATAGAAACAAATCCGACCAGGTGATTTCCAGTCCACTCGCTCTTTAGGGTTTGCTACCCTCATTTGGTATTCATTCGGAATACCAAATAAATTCGTTCTTTATAAATCTATACCAATCACCCTGGACTTGATGGGTGACAGTAATAAGTAGGTCGGCTAAGAAGATATGCTTATGCTCGCGACCAGTTGCGCCTCAATCAGATGCCTAAGACTAGTTACCTCACGGATTGATATTTCACCCTCTTCAATATTTATAGTCAGAGCGGCCAACGTGCTATGAATATTTGTGACCTTGGGAGGAGATACTACATCTATGCCTTCCTCTTCAGAAAGATCCATCCAATCTTCCATACGGTAACCCTCTTTCATCTTTTCAACAAATACTAAATTCGTACGAAACATTCCGCACGGATTAGTCAGACACAAATTAAGAAATTCTCTTCATTCTATTTCTTTTCAAACATTTCTCTTGATTTATGTTTGTTTTATTTTTATTTCACTAAAACGGTGAATATTCAAACTCAAACACCCAATATTTTCCAGAAAACACAAACAACTATCCCTATAAATTTTGTTTTTATTTATCCCAAAATACAACTTTCTACATCTTTAAATACTAAACCAACTTCATTATTTTGCATTCTTTACTGCCTTTTTTCACATAAAGAAACATTTTTGTTTAGAACACAGCAAAAACATAGAAAACGTATGTAAGACCCGGGAAAATTAGCGCCACTAATTTTCCTCTACTATAATTAATCAATAATTAATCTACAGTAATTAAGGATAAATTTTATTTGGAGATTATAATATCGGAAATAAGTTAATAAGTTTTGAAATCAAATTAATATTGCCGTATAAGTTCTTGGCAATAATAATATGAAATTTTGGAAAAGAGAAATTGCTATGGAAATCTAAAATTGAAATTTGAGATTTATTAAGGTAAAAGTTTAGATAATAAGATAAATAAAATGTTAATATTAATTTTTAATACTAATATTTCATTTTATATTATGCTTTGAATTTCACAATTTAAGGATTAAAATAAGAAATTATTGGAAATAATTTCTAAGGGTGAAATTTGGATGAAAATGGGGA
>WUAT03383477.1:0-17297 GCA_010015005.3 Ulmus americana
AAACAAACAAACAAACCTAAAAGAGCATATAATTAACTAGAAATAGAGCTCCACTTAAGGCTGGAGAGATTTAGGGGTTCATCGTTTAGGACTCCTGAGAACCCAAATCGGGTCTGGTTCGACAAATTGCAAAGCTCCTGAGGAAACTGAAACCTTGAGGACGGTGAACTCCGACAAAGCTTGACCATTTCCAGCAAAGCTTGGGGTGAAGCTCCTTCGATGCTCCTGGTTCTTCTTCTTCTTCTTCTAATTCGTTTCCAGCCATTTTCCCTCTTGGTCATATTTCAATCTGATTTCCCCCAATTAGTTTGGGGCTAATTCTCTCCAATAATCTAACTTAATTACACACCCTTGATCTACTGTTTTCGTCCTTCATTTTTATTTCTTTAATGGTTGGCGTAAAACACTGAGCATGATAAGGTTAGCTTGCAATGGCAACCCAATATTTGTTAAATCAAGTATTTTGTCTTCAACCCAAATTAATTCAATATTTGCTGTTAACTTCTATGTCTTGTTTCTTTTCCCACCATGGGGGAGAAATGTCGGCGGCGGCGGCGAGTTCTGGTGATGCGAATGGAATTGGGGAAGATAGCCTGAAGAACGATGTGTACACGGCGGCTGCGTATGGGGATTTGGAGAAGTTGCAGAGGTTGGTAGAGTGCGAGGGTTGCTCTGTTTCGGAGCCTGATGGGCTTGGTTACTATGCGCTCCAGTGGGCTGCTCTTAACAATCGAACTGCCGCTGCTCAGTATATCATTGAGGTTTTATTCTTTCTATATGTGTTTTATGTTTCCTTATTGGTTTTTCTGAATTGTGTCTGTTTGTTACTTCATTTGAGCTTTTGTTGATTTGGGTTTATGGTTATGTTGAGGTTTTACTTTTTTTATACGTGTTCTATGTTTTTATATTGGTTTTTCTGAATTGGGTTTATTTCTTACTTTGTTTGAGCTTATGTTCATCTGGGTTTGTGGTTAATTTGGTGTTGTTGGTGGATCATTGTTGTTTGGTCTGAATTTGTTTTTCGGATTGGGGGCATATTGCATCACTGAGCTTTTTGCTTTTGTTTCTTTGGTAAATATTGGGTTTCTTTACATGTTTGGATTGTTGATTAATGATTGTTACTTTGATTAGATGTCAAAGGGAAGAAATGGAAGGAGATTAGAGATTAAAGTTTTTGTTTTTTAATTGATAAAAAGTCAACTCTGTTCAGATTTCTCAATTTTGAAAAAGTGTTAAAGAAAGAACTATAGGTACATTTGTATCACATGCAGTATCGCATAGCCTTGAATTGATTGGTTAATCAGCATGAAATTTGAATTAATGGTATGTTTGAGACTTAGCACCCTTCTGGTTTAGAAAATTTGAAGATGTTTAGATGTACTGAAATCTAACGTGTCAGGTGTTTGTTTCTATAATTGTCAGCATGGAGGAGGTGTAAATGCAACAGATCATACTGGGCAGACAGCATTGCACTGGAGTGCAGTCCGTGGTGCAATCCAAGTTGCAGAGCTTTTACTCCAGGAGGGTGCTCGAGTCAATGCTGCTGATATGTATGGCTACCAGGTTAGATTTCTCTCTTTTCAGTAATGAATTCCATTGATGTACATTGTTGAAGAGATGGAAGGGAGACCTTGATTCTTGTATATGGCTCTTGTGACAAGCGATTGGGATACAAGAAAAATATGTGATTCAGTCATTAATCCTTCAGTATTACCGTAGAAGCTGATGCATACTTGTAGTATTGATCTATAAAATGTTTTCTTTACAGGCAACACATGTTGCTGCTCAATATGGCCAGACTGCTTTTCTCTATCACGTTGTCTCAAAATGGAATGCTGATCCCGACATTCCTGATAACGACGGAAGAAGCCCTTTACACTGGTACATTATAGCTCTGGAAATGAGAAATTTATGATATTTATGAGTATTTTCTTTTCGATTTTCCTGTGTTTAAATTGCTGTTTTCTTGTCCTCATTTTTTTTTTCTCTCTTCAAAAAAGAGTCTGAGTGCTTAATGTTAGATTGTTAGACTCTTAATGAAGTTTGGATGTGGCGTTTGTAAAATGAGTACTGCGATATTGAACTTCTATAGTTAGATGCAGGTTTTCTTTTTGTGCTTCTTTTGACTAAGACTTTATTTTATATATATATATATTTGATAACTTATAGATGACTAAGACTTAATTATATTTGTGCAGTAATGAATTGGTGGTTTCTTGTCAAGTTATATCTAGCAAAGCTGGTTTCACCTGCTTTGCTAGTTTCTGCTTGAAGATTTCAGTTACTTAGATGAAATTTTTTCTCAACAATGTTGCTTGTATACAGTATTTGATATTTTTCTTTACTTCTCTCTGATTGGGTATAGGGCTGCTTACAAAGGGTTTGCCGATTGTATACGTCTACTTTTGTTTCTTGATGCACATAGAGGACGCCAAGATAAAGAGGGTAATTTTTTGTATAATTCAATCTATCAGTTGCTCAAAAATATAGGAGAAATTATATGCCCACGATTAACTTTTTCTACTTTCTGCTTTAATTTCAGGTTGCACTCCTTTGCATTGGGCTGCTATTAGAGGTAACTTAGAGGCATGCACAGTATTAGTACAGGCTGGCAAGAAAGAGGACTTGGTTGTTACAGACAATACTGGCCTCACACCAGCACAACTTGCCTCTGATAAGAATCATAGACATGTTGCTTTTTTCCTTGTACGTGTTACATAACCAAATCACTTTTTAATTGGTTAGTAATATTTCTTGTATGTTAAATAAAAGTGGATTGTCAAAAATGAATCACCGAACATTTTTCTTCTGCCTATTTATATTTATTCTCTACTGGGTCTTTGACATCTTCCAATAAAGGGGCTTAAAATTTATGAAGTTAAAACAATTTAATATTTGTAATTCTATAATTGTGCAGGGGAACGCTAGAAGGCTGCTTGACAAACGTTGTGATGCAAATGGTCCCTTTGGGAAAATCTCAAAACTAGGACTTGCACCTTTTCTTTGGTGTGTAATTTTTGTGTTACTGGTGACCTACACTCATTCTGTCATTATTGGTAGGTGCCTTGAGCTTTGTACTAGAATTCATTTTCCCTTCTTTGACTGATTATACTGAGCTTGGCTTCAACCCTCCTCCTCCCCTTCACTTCCATGGCAGGATCAAATCTGCCTAAATTAACAGCGGGCTCAGGTTTTATTGCTTGGTCGGGAGTTTTCCTGGCAACTGCTGGGTTATTCGCGTTTTATCGGTGTAGCAGGTATGGCTATAGATTATGCTGCTTCTACCCTATTGAACTCTAGAATTGTTTCAAGAGTTGAACTCATCTATATATTAACATACATTCCATATATCTACATTTATGCCATGCAAGCATGCTAAAATTTTAGTTTCTTTTTCATTTGCTCACAAGTAGTCAACCATATCTGGCAATTATGCTGCATTGAAGCAATTTCACTGTTGATTTTGACTTATTTCTTTTACTCTTGCAGCAAGGATCCAGGTTATGTCAAAATGAATGTCCATGATCCCCAAAATATGAAAGATGAGGTGAGAGTCAAACTGATTTTTGTTTCCTTATCTTTTATTTTATGCTTTTTAATATTAGCCTTTCAGCATATGCTTGTTGATGCTTTCTTGGCCTCATGCATTTCTTTTCCGAAAACTGTTACCTTTTTTTTATTAATATAATGTACAAAATAAGTCATAAAGATGTTTTTGTTTGAGCTTTCTAAATGACTGCAATTGTGTTGTTTTATGATGTATGTTTAGGAACCTCTTTTGAAGATTGAAATAAATCATCCTGCTTTGCTAGCTGGGAATTGGTCTCAGCTGTGTTCCACATGCAAGGTGGCACCTGCTTCTGACTCTTTCACCCTATTTGTGACTTAATGCTTTTCAGTTCGAACTTTTATCTAATATGAATTTTTTATTGCTCTCATTAGATTGTCAGGCCTCTCCGCGCAAAGCATTGTTCGACTTGTGATCGTTGTGTTGAACAATTTGACCATCATTGTCCCTGGGTCTCCAATTGCATTGGCAAGGTGGACTGATATTAATAAGTTATTGATTTGCTTGTTTATATATCTTTGCATGACCTCAATCTTAGTCTCTTAAGAATGTTAGAGATTTTCCAGGTGGCATCTACTTGAATCTGTTTACAACTGATAAGAATGAGATCCATTTTTTAGCAAAAGAAAAAAAAAATGGAAAAAAGGATTGTTATAGCTGTTTTATGCCTTCCAGGACTTACTGTATTTTTTTTTTTTTTTTTCCCAAAAGTAGTTGCACTTCTATAAATTAGCTTTAGTTTTTATTGTTGCTGAACCTTCAAGTTAGTTAAATCTAATCATTTTTTTTCCCCACAAAACTTTGGTACAGAAAAACAAATGGGATTTCTTTATATTTCTTGTCTTGGAAGTCCTGGCCATGTTAATTACGGGAGGAGTTGCACTTTGGAGTAAGTTTTGAGTTTCTTTTTGGTTGTGTTATTTTTTCTGCAGGCGTGTATTCTGTTCTGATAAAAGCAATTATTGCTTGTAGGAGTTTTGACTGATCCGCTTGCTCCGTCTTCATTTGGAGCATGGATTAGTTATGTTGGTACGAAGCATGCTGGTGTTATATCGTTTTTAGTTGCAGATTTTTTCCTTTTCTTTGGTGTCGCCATTTTAACTGCTGTGCAAGCTTCCCAGGTATATCCTTTGCTATAAATCTCAAATTTGCAATCATTGACATTTTCTGAGCTTTTCTTTCCGAAATGACTTCTTTTAATGTGCTCTTGCTGTTGTATATGATTTCATAATCTGAATTTTACTCTTCCTCTCAACAGATAGCGCGAAATATTACAACAAATGAAATGGCCAATGTAATGCGCTATAGCTACCTCAAAGGTCCAAATGGTCGGTTTAGAAATCCCTATGATCATGGGATCAAAAAGAATTGTTCTGATTTCTTGATCAACGGCCGCAACGAAGATGTAGAGTATGTTGAAGAATCGACGGAGCCTGAGGGTATTGGAATGATGCGTATACCAACAAATTCGAATATGCAAAATGGGGATGCCCATTCTCATCACGCAAATGGAGGACCCGGTATGCATGTTGCAATCAATGTGAATTCTAATAGTTCAAAATCCCATAATGGTCATGTCCATTCTGCTAATTGCAGCCATAGTAATCATGGGAAAACAAAAACTGATAGTGTTCCTCTAGGCCTTGGTCTTGGCCTTGGACGCAGTTCTAGATCTGTTGTAGCTTCATGATGTTCGTGTCTGCGTCCATGTCCGACTATAGAAATGAGATTGTGTTTTGTATAATAGTTGCACATTTCATTGATTGATGCTTTTTTTCTTTGTTTTTCAGCAATAAAATTGCAAAAATCTTGTTCAAAACTTGTTACTTTCCTAGTCTTGTTAGTATAGCTGTTAGGCTCAGCTGTGGCCCTCTGTTTTAAACACAGTAGACTTAAATATAGTGACAATCCACAAAGAAAATTCTCATTTTTCTTTGTTTCCTTTTGAATCAAACATTATTGTGGCTTCTCCTTTCACTTGAAATGTTTCTAACCTAATCCATATGACCTAGTTTGAATCATTTGTAGGATTGGACGAGGTTTTCACAGAGTATAATCGCATCCATCTCACTCTATTTTGCGATCCAAACAAGATCATGAAGTCCTAATATTTGAGTCAGTGTTTGTTCTGAATTAGATGCTTATGACAAATTCTTTACAAAATAATCTTTCTAAAATTGAATTCTATTAGTGCAATTTGAAATTATTCATCAAAAGTGCAAGATGTTTAGATATTCCTCAATTCTCAACTCTCTTTTTTTCTTTCCCTATTGGTGGATATATTCTTTTGGTCTTCATCTTGTCTTTGTTTTTAGAGCCTATAATTTTATCATAACATTTAGATGACTTGGGGTCTAATAAGTAAAACAACAACCCGTTTAGGTAGAATAACCTCAAGTTGGCAATTGACACATCAACTCAGAATTGGAATACTTCTCATGACATCTTTGGAAAAGGCAAATTCTTCTTGAGTTTTGTACTTTCTACCATGGGGGACTTTCTTTGTGAGATTAAATTACATTTTATTATAGTAACCTAGAAATTGAAATATAAATATTTTTAAAATATTACATAATGTATGTAATTTCATATTCTTGTCTTTGTTCCAACAAATAACCAAAACCAAAGACACTTTGGCTTGCAAACTTTGTTTCTAGCCATTTGTCTTCATTCTTTTCATAAATCATAACCACTTTTGTGTTTCCTTTTATATTAAACTAATTTTTTGCAAGTTTTGGACCCACCAAGGATGAAAAAGGGAAAAAAATGGAAAAGAAAAAGATAGCTTGTAAGTTAATTCTTCCTTTCTTTTTCTTTGTCTACTTTTTAATTGAGAACCTTTTCTCTTTTAATTGGTAAGAAAATGCACGGAAACCCATTTGAGATTACCAATTTTATGACTTTGTAATTATAATATGCACTCAAAAGACTTGAACTTAAAGGAATGCAAGTGAAGGTACATTCCTTGAAAATCCCACCATGAAATTAATTAATTATGATTATATAGTTATAAATTATACCAAATTTGTTTTCCCTTATTATTTATAAAAAGACTAAAATATCTTTATAGTTTTGAATAAAAAATAAGATTTTTTTTTTTTTTTTTTTGAAATGGAAGATAAGAGAAATTAATATAATTTGTTTCCAAATTATATTATATTTTTTTATGATTTACTCCTAGTTAAAAGAGAGAGAGAGGTTTCAAGAGGCCCAACTACAAACTAACCACACAAAGGCCCAGCCCATAAAATCCAAAACGACAGCGTTTCAAATCTATTTGATCAATAATGATCGTTATTTTCCCGCCGGAAAGAAGGGACGGCAAAGTGGGGCCCACAAGAAGCCGCCGGTCTACCTCTTATCTAATCATGGTATGTTGACGTCCAAAATTGACACGTGGCAACATCAGACGGCTGCTTCGGCACTGTTCTTATTCTCGCTCTCTCTCTCCCTCTCTATCTCTCTCTCCTACTTACCCACCTCAATGCCTTTTTGGTCTTTCGTCTTCTCTCTCTCTCTCTCTCGCTTTTGTATTTTTCGGCTCCTTTCTCTGTTCCATTTGTTGAAGAAGCTGAGGGGTAAGAGTTCTTCATTCTTTCTCTCTCTCTCTGTCTCTCTTTTTTCGTTTGATCGTGTGTGTTTTGTTGTGAAGTTATGGTAATCTGTTTGTTTGTCATGAAAATCGGAGGAAAATTAGAGTGAAGAGTGGAAAATTTTCTGGGTTTTGTCCGTTTTGATCGTTTTTGTTTTACTGTATGTTTAACAAATATGTTTCTTTGTCCTGAAAATCTGGTGGAAAAGAGGAGTGAGGAGTGGAAAATTCTGGGTTTGTTCGTTTTGATCGTGTGTTTTATTGTAAAGTTTTAGCAATATGTTTGTTTCTCCTGAAAACCGGAGGAAAATAACAGTGAAGAGTGGAAAATTTTCTGGGTTTGTGCGTTTTGATCATTTACTGTAAAGTTGTAACAATCTGTTTGTTTCTCGTGAGAACCGGAGGAAAATAAGAGTGAAGAATGGGAAATTCTGGGTTTGTCTCCGTTTTTTGATCGTTTGTGTTTTACTCTAAAGTTGTAACAATCTGTTTGTTTCTCGTGAGAACTGGAGGAAAATAAGAGTGAAGAATGGAAAACTACGGGTTTGTTAATCTGTTTGTTTCTTCTGAAAATCCGGCGGAAAATAAGACTATGATGAATAGAGAATTCTGGGTTTTGTTCGTTTTGTTGCGTCTATTAGGGGTTTTGATGATTTAACGCCTCTAAGCTGTATATCTAATATGTTCTCTGTGGACTATCGCATTTCCTCTTTATTTTTCTATTTTTTTTGGTGGGGGGTTTCTGAAAATTGTTTTAGCTAATTTCTGCTTCCTTGGTGTTGTTTTCTGCGGCTAATCGTTTGTGAAATCAATTTTGTTTTCTCTTGCATTGTTTCTGGTGGTGGTTTCTGATGCTCCAAAGTCCAAACTTTGTATTTATCAGAGAGAGAGTCTTGTTTAAAGCTGCTTGTTCACTGATAATTAGTTCTGCTAAAGTTTGTATTTGGTTTTGTAAAACTCTGTTTTCTCAATAAGCTTTTCAGTTTTGGGGTCAACATGGTATGAATGAAAAGAGTGAATTATGTGATTATGAGTTGTATAGAATTTGGGTTTTGAAAAAATGTTAATTTTAACTGTTCCTCTCTGACTGGTGTGGTCTTTTTCATGTTATTGTCACTTCTTAGTATCATGAAAGTGAAGCTTCTCATTCTGCTGAACTTAGGCATTGCTCAACGTTTCGTCTTCTTTTTCCTTACTTCTGTATCTTTTCCTGTGATGGGAATATGTTACAACGTTAATTATACGCGATCATACTATAATTCCCTGATGAGCTAGGTTCTTTCTCCATGTTAGTTTGTTTCCGTATAGAATAATAATTTGTTTTGTTACAAAAAGGCAACTCTTTTGTCATTATTATGTTTTTACTTTTGTCCTTTTGTGTTGCAATTTGGGAGCTTTGTCTTGGTTGTTTGTGAGTAGTTGTCATTGGTTGTACTTGGGTAGTTTTTTGCTGTCGTTGGATTTTCAGTGCTTGATTCGAATATGTAGACTTATATGTCGCTTATGTGATGGTGTATATGTGCGTGCTTTGGTGTTCTCTTTTTAAGTTACCTGGATGAGCTGCCAAGTAACTTATCATCTCTTTGTCGTTTGTCATCCAGGGTGACGTAGAGTTAACATGGACTTGTGAAATTTTCCATACGATTTTTCTTCTGTGCATCTTGTGAGAACAAATAATTATCTCCTATATCATTTATTTATGGGGGGAATTTGCTCAAGGAAGAGAGACCAACAGGTCATCGAAGATGTTGTACCTAGGGGGTTGTCTGCAAGATTTTACAAAAGTTCCAGTTTCAAATGGCCGGGAGCCTCATTCTCTCGCCCTGCTGTTGATTGTCATCCAGGAGGATGCAAAATCCCATCTCTTTTGGAATTATGCATCCACAAAATATGTCAGGTATTTTTTTTTATATCACCCTTGTGTTCGTAATTGTGGGAGCATAAGCATGTCTGTTTAACCTTATCTTACACGTTGCTCGGTGTAACAGGACATTGACCAATATGGTTCATTTTCCATGTTGCCAAGGGATGTAAGTCAGCAGATATTCTATGAATTGGTATATTCACATCGTCTTACCAATGATTCTCTTGAATCTTTCCGAGACTGTGCTCTTCAGGTGCTGTTTCTTTAAATGATTAAATTTGATTAGTTAATTATTCTTAGTTGACCATCATTATTATCAGCAAGGCACGTTATGATGGACTTTCACCTTGTATTGGCAGGATTTTTGTTTGGGTGATTATCCTGGTGTGAAGGATAGCTGGGTGGAGGTGATCTCTTCACAAGGGTTGTCTTTACTATCGGTTGATCTCTCTGGTTCTGATGTGACAGATATTGGATTGGCCCATCTGAAAGACTGCTCAAATCTTCAAGAGTTAATTTTGAATTACTGTGACCAATTTTCAGATCATGGACTTAAACACATTAGTGGTAGTGTTATCTGTTTCTGATTCGTTTGATGTTGGCTATTTAGCTGTTACAGATGGTTTTAAATAATACCTAATGTATGTGCATGGTGAACTTGTTTAGGTCTTTCAAATTTGACCTCCTTGAGTTTTAAAAGGAGCAATGCAATAACTGCTGAAGGAATGCGTGCCTTTTCAAGCTTAGTTAACCTGGAAAAGTTGGACTTAGAGAGGTGTTCTGGGATTCATGGTGGATTTGTTCATCTTAAAGGTTCGTCCAGCTTTTATTTTCATGCTGACGTAATTAAACTTTTATCTTGTTTTCAAACTGTATGACTCGAAGATTCTAAGAATTTTGAGACCATACTCTTCTAAAATATCTTAACCATGATCTACTCTTCAGTTCTGTTTTCTTGGTTCCTGTTTCCATCATTGAATTTTGATTTTTAAGTCTTGAAACTATGGCATACATCCACATCATATGCATGTCTACTCTGTCTTTTCCATTACTCAAATAAATTAGTCAGTCCAATTCAAGTAAATTTTTAGCTGTTAAAGTTTTGCATATAACTTTGGAAAACGGAGTGGCCCTTGTGATTTTTTAATCACTTTTAAGGAATAATGAATCGTGTTTCGGGGAAGATTTAGCGAGTCTTGCTTCTATGTTCAATTATTTATTATTTTGCCTTAAGTGGCATGAACCTGCTTCCAACCTTTATTCATCATTGTGCTGCTGAGTTGGTCAAATTTAGCTCCTTCACACCAAACCTCTGTAATCCATTCTTATCCTCTTATAATTTAATTCAAAGTTAAAACATAAGTAATTAGTTTCTTAAATATTTCACAGGGTTAGGAAAGCTCAGGTCCCTCAACATCAGATGTTGCAAGTGCATTGTAGATTCAGACCTGAAATCTCTCTCAGGTAATTGTAGACTAATGTAAGCTTTTCTTTTATATTTTACTTTTGATCTATAATGACATGGTAGTCTCTGTGCATCCATTGTAGGTTTGTAGGTATATATGCTTTTAATATGATTAGTAAATGTGCAAATATTAGACTGAATTTCATCATTTTCTTGATGGAAAATTCAGATTTAGTGAGCTTGTCATTATTTTCTTCCCTAATTATGTTGTCGTCATAAAAACATTTCACTACTTCAATTATGTGACTCAAATAGTATTTCTATTCAATAGAGGTCAACGGGTTAAGTATTTACACTTTCTATACTGCAAATTTTCCAGTTCAGGATTAATTTATATTTCATTTAGCTTTGCTATTGTAAATGTTTTCTATGTTGAAGTGTTATGCTTGCCTTATGCGTTTTTTCCTTGGACAAGTAGCAACAACAACTCAAGTAATTTAGTTTCTCATTCTTCTTGTGTCTCAGGCCTTGCTAATCTGGAGGAGTTGCATATTTCCAATAGTGGCATTACTGATCTTGGAGTTTCTTACTTGAAAGGTAATTTAGCGTTGCTCGTCAATTAAAAACTTCTTTGCAATTCCTTTGTCACATGTTCTTTATAAATAATCATATTTAATTGTAAGGTTAATTACTCGCTCCATTTAGCAACCTGCAGCTCCTATTATGCATTATATATTTTTATCAGCCTTTGGTTGGTGATTCTAACCCATGATTTAGAATACCCTTAGGTGTTTGGGAGGGTGATTTGCCAAAAAACCTCCCCAAAACTAGTTCTTGCAATCACAAGTGTGGGTCTCACTTTTTTAATAAAAAGGTGGCGGGTCCGCTCTATTTTTAATAAAATATGTGTGGACCCCACCACCTTTTTAATAAAATATTATTTGTTTATATTATTTTATTATTAAATCTTGTGGACCCTACTACCTTTTACAAAAATTCTGTTTAGAATATTCTCAATCAAACAAAAATCCTGTTTAGATTGATCTATTTAAACCAAATAAAAACTCTATTTAGAGTGCCCTGTTTAGAATGTTGCAGAATCGCGAACCAAACAGCCCCTAAGAATAACTTCTAACTTCCCAAATTGCGAACAAAATCCTTTTTAGTGTTATTATTAATATTTTCTGAAAAGAATAAAGGAATGAAAGTCCTCTTACATAGGGAAAGTGAAATATGAAGCTAGGAAAAGAACCTAAGCATAACTTCTAACTTCCCAAGTTATATGCATTGAAAGATGGATAATGATTTGAAAAGAACTGCTTCTAATTCCAAGGCTGGGATCACAATAACATATCACATAACATTTGTACTAAACTTAAAAGCAATGCACACATAAGCAACCATTTATTCCTCAGGTTAGCTTATGATTTGTTTATGAAAACTATCAAGTAAGCATGGAAACAACCAATTCCAATACAAACCAACCATTAACATTTCGACAAGATTTTTTTTTTTTTTTTTTTTGTAATATCAAAATGTGCTTTGCAAGTTGTTGCAAATCTGATTAAGGGTTTAGTGAGCTTAGATTTTGACAATCTTTACCAGATTTGTACTTTTGTCTGGCTTATGAATGCTAGACTAGTTGTTTATCGGTTGAATCCTTTAGTTTTTCCTCAGTCCATAAGGCTGCTTGATGGATTTTCCTTTGTGCTTGGCAGGCTTGTGCAAGCTAAATCAGTTGAACTTGGAGGGCTGCAATGTAACTGCCGCATGTTTGGATTCTGTTTCAGGTTTACTTTCTTTTGTTTCTTTTGCTTTCCAAGGGTTTTCTTTAGCCGCATAAAAATTTGTAATGTTTATGTTTCTTGGAAGTCAACTGTAGCATTGAGTTCTATGCGAATAATTAAAGGAAATGATCATTTTCTTCTGGAAACGAAAATGGCATTTATTTCTCAACACTGATATGATCTTTAAGTAAACTTTGGCTGCAAATACGTGCAAAACGTAGACAATAATTGGTAAATGGCAATATTGTATTCACTTTTGTGGGTTTATTTTTTGAGGTGAGTGTTTCTTTCATGATTTATTGGACCTTTACTAAAAGCTGCATTCTTGATCTCTATCCTGGTGCATTTAACCTTCTTTTGGATCTTTTTGAACAAATTTTTTTTGTCACTTTCATTTTCGTATAAATATGCTCACGTTTTAGAGGATTACTGTCAAGTAGGCTGCATAGAAGTACTCTTGTACAGATGAATTTTTTATTTTATTTAATCTTCCTGCATGCCAAACAATTTTTTGAATGTTGATATATAAACATGCATGCAGACATATTTGTCTTATCTTACAGTCTTCCTGCCTGTAATCTCTGAACTCATGCCCTAGGCCACAACTAATAGTGTGCTTGTTTGTTACATAATTTGAGACATGTTTTTGTAACTAGTGGGCTTTCTGGCTTTGGTGAATAAGCTATGAATTGAGCATCTTTTTTTTTTTTTGGTTGTTGCAGCTCTTAGCGCCCTGGCATATTTAAATCTTAACAGATGTGATTTACCCGATGATGGATGTGATAAGTTTTCTGGTAAGTGACATTAGAATGATTGCATTGAACCTGTTACTGTGTGCCATCATATGCATGGTATTCAGTATACGTATACTCATTCTTTCTTATCTCCTAGGTTGTCAAACTCAAGTTTGCTAAACCATATTTCTGCAGGACTAAAGAATCTGAAGATTTTGAGCTTGGGATTTAATGATATTACCGATGCATGCTTGGTTCATTTAAAAGGTGTTCTCCCTCTTCCATATGAGTTAATTCTGGGCAAGTCAATCATCTAATTAATTTGCAACCTAACACTTCAAAATAGCAGGAGGAATATTAAATTTTTTGCTGATTTAAGAATAAAATATCTGTTTATGGTAATGCCTTCTTTGGGGTGCCTAATTGTTCCGTTTAATAAAGTTTTAGCCTGAGTTTGCTATCCATTATTTTGTATGGTTTGCAATTGCTATAATCTGGAAGTACCATCTTTATTGCCTAGCTGTCTTGTAGAATTGAGATTGTGTAAAAAAAACTAGTAATTGTGAGATCAGCTCCATTAGTGGTCTACATCCTCATCTACAAGTCCCCAGTGTGAGCTGATCATTAGAATTCGTTGTGTTCTTCTGTTGAGCTTCCAGCTTCCCACACGATGTGATCTCTCTCCAAGTAGAGTTTCCAACTTTTTCATGAATTTCAAGTGGATGATATTGGTCGAGTGACTTTTTTGTTCCAGGTGTATGACCCTGATATGTTACAGTTTTATTCTGGTGGCACATGACTTTCTATTTTTTACACTGGAATTTGTGTTATTATGTGCTGGACTTTCAGGACCCAAGTGGCATATTTTTCAGTGGTTCTAAGTATATTTTGTTTTTTGTTTTGTAGGTATAACAAGTTTGGAGAGTTTGAACCTGGATTCATGTAAAATAAGTGACGAGGGACTTGCTAATTTGACAGGTCTACTTTACATTTCACCCATTAATTTTTGTTGCATTCTTGATGATAAACATCTGTAGCTTATGTTAGGCACTTACATTACTCCTGATCTTATCATAGTTGCACTCTGTTCTATTTGCTAAAATGTTGTTTCAGCTTGTAAACACTCCTCTTTTTAAGACTATTTTAGTCATTGATAAATGGAACTTATATATCTAGATATATAGTTACAACATTTGTAGCCTAGATTTTGATTGTGAGAACGTATTGTTCTATTGTTTTTCTTGTACATTCGGTATTAGTACTCCTGCTTCTTATATGAATAGCAATGTTTTATATCAAGCAACTAGTATATGCATATAACTCCACTAGCTTCTTCTTCTTATTTATTATTGTTCATGTAGATTTCATGTTATTACTTTATGATTTGGTTACTTTATTCAGGCCTTAAACTTTTGAGAAGTTTGGAGCTGTCTGACACTGAAGTTGGAAGCAATGGGCTACGTCATCTCTCCAGTTAGGATTCTATCTGTCTGCATTTTTGTGATTGAATTATTGTTTCTTATCTGGTGTTCTTGGGTTATAGGATAAAGCAAACAATAAAAAATTTATTTTTTTTGGGATATGAAATGCTTTTTTTTTTGGATATGAAATGCAACTTTTGGATGCTGTCATTTTTCTAATGCGAAGACTGTCCAAAAAGTGAAAAAAACTTTCTTACTTGGTCTTAGCGGCTCAAAAAATTATGTCTTTGTACTTTTGAGTCAACGTTGTTAGTGGTAGAAGTACTCAAACTTATCACATAACATAAAAGATTATTCATGATTCTGAATTTAACATGGTTACTATTTGCTTCTTCTTCCTCATTTCTTTTTCCCCTTTCATTTTATCATATGATTATAAATATTTTGTTTGTGGTTGCAAAATTTATATCCTTCCAACTGCTGAGCAATTAGCTGGATGAGATTAGTTCTTTTACGTTTTAGCTGAGGTTCATTTCTTTGTTATAATTATCAAATCCATGTCTTTCCAAGTGTGTGATTGTCACATGCATTATCTAATTTATTTATTTATTGTCTAATTTCTCAGGTTTGACTGCTTTGGAGAATTTGAATCTGTCATTCACATTAGTTACTGATGGTGGTCTGAAAAAGTTATCCGGATTGACTTCTCTTAAATCGCTTAATTTGGATACTCGCCAAATTACTGATGCTGGACTTGCATTTCTGACAAGTAAGTATTTTCAACTTTCAAGCATGTGTATATGTACCATTCATGAATCATTTACCATATGCAACTGGGTTGTGTGTGGCGTGTGGTAAAGGTGTTTCATTATTCTAGCAGCCCAGTATTTCCATTCACTATTTCATTGTACCCTGCTTATTTTTGTAACTCTTAAATGCTGAGCTGCTCGTTCACTCCTTTGAACCTTTTACATCTCTCAATAAATTATCTTCGCAAAATATACTTAATAGTTAATACAAAGTCATTTTTTGGATGCTTTCTTGATGCAGGTCTCACAAAACTGACTCATCTGGATCTTTTTGGTGCTCGAATCACAGATTCTGGGACAAATTATTTAACTTGTATGTTATAAAATCTACAGAACACTTGTTTCATTTAGTTGATGCGATCATGCTATTATTATGATTGCTTGGTTTCACCCCCAATTAAATGAAACTTTATATAAGCATTAAATGGGTGAAAGATCCTAGAGCTTGCTGATTATAGAAACACGTACTAAAAACTTGAACTGGAGTTGGTAAAGATAAAACATAAGGAAATGTTTGTTACTTCATTCATTCTTCTGCTATGATTTGTTTCATTTTCATCCATTATTGTTTTTGAGCTTAGCAGTTATCTTTATTCTTCTATGGTTCTTATTCCTTTTTTTTATTTTTTTTATTTTTATTTTTTTTCGCATCATACAGACTTCAAGAACCTACGATCCCTTGAAATATGCGGTGGGGGATTAACTGATGCAGGTGTCAAAAACATACAAGGTCTTGCCTCCCTTACACGGCTTAATCTGTCACAAAATAGCAGCCTCACAGATAAAACCTTGGAAATGATATCAGGTATTTTCTGCCCCTCTTTTCTAATTTCCGTTTTTCATAAGCCGTTCTTCTCACTATGCTTGTGTAATGGATGGAACATTTGTTAAGACTGCTGATTGTGTGGTTCTACTATCATGTGATCTCTATTTTACATTCTGCTTCTGCGTGAAAATATTGATACATACCAAAGATCAGTCTTTTCGGGAGAGTTCAAAATTAACTTTGCACAAGGGGATCATGATATTTGGAACAAAAAGATGTTTTTTTGAACTATTACTCTCGTATAAGAGAAAAATAGGTGTGATTCCAGTCTAGATGTTTGGAATTCTGATGAAAAGGTTTCTAAATATATTTGCGAACAAGCCTGCACCAACCTTTTTGGTGCAATCCGTAGTGGTCATTATTTGAAGCCCTTGTGATCTTCAACAATCCTTGTTAATATCTTCTCATTTTCCGTTCTGAAAATGCAGGACTGACCGAACTGGTGTCGTTAAACGTATCAAACTCTCACATTACCAACGAGGGGTTGCAGCATCTGAAGCCTCTCAAGAATCTGAGGTCATTAACCTTGGAATCCTGCAGCAGGGTAAGCGCGTCAGAGATCAAGAAGCTCCACCCCAATCTGGTTAGCTTTCGACCCGAATAGATTCAGAGTTCTTGAACTCATTAGCTGCCTTTTCCCAGGAGAAAGATACTCTAAATACTCTGGTGGTACCAAATCATGGTAGCTTCTTACACTTGTTAATGGATTTATATAAAAAAAAAACCGTTGCCATAGATGTATAGATGGCCTATCTGCAAATATCTGTATATATTGTTTTGGCTTGGGTGGTGCAATTTTGAATCTTATCTTTTTAAACAAGCTTGTGTAGATATATAATGTTGCGTAATTAGTTATGATGTTGGGATATATTAGATATGGAAGAATGTGTATTTCTATAGTCGTCAAATTTGAACTTTCCCACATGAGAAGTCCTTGTGACTCGGTGATCTTGAGATTGTTATCTAAGTATTAATTAGCTTGTATCATAGATGATACAGATGTCACGTATTATATTTAGGCCATGTTAGTTTTATATCCAAAAACGACTATTTGGATAACTAAAATATACTTTTACACATATAAATCACTATATGAATTTATTTCCAAATTATACTTTGCTATTCCTATAATTGCATAGAAATTGATTGTGGAAAGATGAATAAATTCTCCTCTAGTAAATTTTTGAATGAAAATCTGTTTAGAACATCACACACAAAAAAAAAATTGAGTTTGAATTTTTTTGCAAATTAATAATACCGGGTGACATATTTCTTGCCAAAAAAAAAAGTA
>WUAT03383478.1:0-10289 GCA_010015005.3 Ulmus americana
TGAGAGAGTTCAGTAGATTCTGTATTGGATGCAGATTAGCCCTACAAAAGGCTGCTTTAGCTTGTTTTATAGGACTTCTAGGACTTCCTGTTGAAGTCCCAGTCATGGTCTGTTCAATCCGGAAATGGCACTTAAGTTACGTTCAAATGGTTGAGTAATTATTGTGCGGGTCGTTTGATAATATCTTAACGAGTATGACTTCATTATGTTCCATTCAAATGTAGAATTGATCCATCTTGAACATCATTTATGTTTGGAAATGTTAGAGTGAAATTTAGATGATATCAATGAATTCTGAGCGGAATATAATGGGCTTCATTTATATGAATGACGTCTGAGCAGAATATTTCGTATGGTGTTGATCATAATGGCTTGTATTTAAGATCTATCTTTGTAAAGAAAATTTCGACCCCAACACAAATAAGATAGAACAATTTTAAAAACTGGAATTACGTAAGCTTACTGCAGTGGACATCATTCTTGCCATGGCAAGAATTGTGCTAGTTCGAGAAAGAGTTCGGTTTTTCTTGGCTCGTTGTGGTGAACAAAAACCTCGCTATGGCGAGTTTCTCCCTAATTTTCCTATTTTTCTTCTCTTGCCTTGGCAAACATCACTCTCGTTTGCGGTGAGTTTTCCTTGGGTTCTAGTATTCAATTTTGACATTCTCCTCACCACAGTGAGCACCTGGATTTTTCAATTAAAATCTATAAGTTCCCAAACTCAACTCTATTCGTTCCAAACAATCCAAAACCTTCCATAGATCTCTAAAATGATGTTCAAACACATGAAATCACACTTAAACAACAAATCCTCTAAAACGACACTTGTGGAATAAAATAACAAATTAAAATCTAATCTCACACAAATATCAATATTTAAAACATCAATTAACCATAATTTCTTGCACTTATCACATGTCTTATTACAGGATTGTTGATGACATTTGGGAGGTGTATTATACACAGTTTAGGGTCGCTGTGCTTAAGTGTTAATGGGTGTACAACAATACCGGTAAAAGAGTGGAAGAAAATAAATTCACATTGTAAATTTCAATAAGCAAAGAAGGTCACCGTGACGAGCCATTCACTCTAGCCCCTCAAGAAAAAAAAAAGTGTTTTACATATATGCAATCTAAATTGGAGTGTTGATCTCACACATAAACAAAAAAAAGTTTGATACTTTTGATGTGTGTGACAAAATTGAGGAGACCCCATCCTTCTCAAACTGTAGCCTCTCTAGATGTTGAGGAGGAGAATAATGACACTCTTGTCTATGTCCGTGATAATTGCAATGAAGAGTACATCGATTTTTGTTATGAGATGCAAAATAAGAGAAAGAGGAAGAAGTAATTAATAATTACTCTAATTTCTGCTTTTATTTCCGTATCTTAATGAATTATATTCTTTTTCCCAAAGCATCTAATCTAGCTAATTACTTTATTTTGTAGATAAATGAAACTGGAAAGGAGCAAGTGGGTAAAACTTTAAAGACTTTAAAGGATTTTGAACTTAATTGTAAGGGATTTTGTAGACTTTAATTACAATTTGATTTAAAATACATTTAGTACGGTTTGAAATAATTTATATACTTTAATTATCATGGTTTTTTATAAATATTTTTTATGAATTGTTCTGTTTCTGGGGTGTATATTTGACATATCATTAAAATTTTGGGTTCAAACTAACACAAAATAGTTATTTTAATAACAAAATACGCTTTAGGTGGCAATTTTCAATATATATTTTTTAAAGGGAACATTAGGCGGCGTTTTTTTCCCCAAACTGTTGCTTTAATTTAAAAAATAGATGACGGTTTTTTATAAAAACAGCCACCTAATACTCTCTACGAAGGAAGTTCATAAATGCCACCTAATCAAATACATTATATGCATCTATCTAGACTGCAGTTTATGAACCGCCACCATATTGAATAGATGAAAATTTCGGACCGCCACCTAAAGGTTTTTTTTTTTTTTTTTGGTAGTAGTAGTAGTGGCTTCAAGAAATATAACCAACTGTTTCTCAAAAATAATTCATCAATGAAGAGAAGGAAATAATAATTACTTTTATCGATGGATCTTGCTTTATCTGATCACACACATCGGTATGAATTAGCTTAAGTAGCTTTTGAACTTTTGAGTTTGATTCCTTTAGAAAGCTTTTTTTGAACAACTTCCCAAATAAACATCCTTCGTAAAGTTGGTCAGAGTAATTTATACAAGGTAAGCCTCTCAACATTTTATTCTTGGACAACAACTCCAATCCTCCAAAGTTGAGATGCCCAAATTGAAGATGCCATAACTAGGATGTATCTTTTTAACATGCCTTTAGACACTTTGCACCATCGTTTTGAATATTTAAAGAAAACATTCTATTCTTTGACATTTTTACCTTGACAATTAAATTTCCTTTCTCATCTCTTATAAACAAAACTACAATCTTTTATGTGAATGTCATAGCCTTTTTCTAAGAGTTGTCCCAAACTCAAAATATTGCTTTTTATATTGGGCACATAGTAGGCATTTGAAATTAATTGGTGACTACTATCTTTTGCATGAGCAAGGATGTTACCTTTCTTTTCACCGATACTTGGGAATCATTTCCAAAAGTGACATTATCGCTCACTAGTTTTATTGAGCTCTAAGAACATGCTTTTATTTCCACACCTATGGTTGCTTGCATAGGTGTTAAGGTATCAAGTATCCTCTTGGCCTCAGTCATTATCTTTGCATGCTAGTAACAACGTTCTTTCTCCTCGGTCTTTGCTTCTGTAAAATTGTTCTTCTCATCGACCCTAAACTTCTAGCAATTATAATATATATTAAACTTGAGATTTGTCATACCTCAAGTTCGGATTACCTCTTTCATGACCTCTTGTTGAGTTTTCTCCTTCTTATAGCTTTTGTTGGAATTGTTTTTATAATTCCAACCTCATCCACCACAATAAGCTCTACCATGTCTTCGACCTCTACCTCGATCATGTTGGTTTCTCTTATTGCCTTGGATTTCTTCCTTCTCCTTGAGTTGTAACTTGAGGAGCTGTTCGGTGATCCCTTCTTTCTTGTTAGGCTTGCAAAGATCCTTGGAATTTCTCGATTATCATTTCTTCAAAATCTTTACTTTCTTCAATCGTTACAACGAGGTGCTCAAATTTGGGATCTAACTAGTAGAGTATCATTTCCATTATTCTGGAATCTTCAAAATTTTCACTGTTTCATTTCATTCCAAGAGGGTAACGAATGAAAACACAAGCTTTGGATTGAGGAGAGAATTTATCACGTGTCCTAAGAAGATTGGAAGCATAAAACAAGCAGCCAAAAGATATTAGATGGTGATATGAAGGAATTGTATTGTATAATACCTCAAAAAGGGACTTGGACTGAAGCAAAGGAGAAGGTAATCTGTTGATGAGATGAGTAGTAGTTAGGACAAACTCATTCCAGTAAACAAGAGGAAATTTAGACTGAAACAAAAGAGCATGAGCAACATAGAGACCATGTTGATGTTTTCTCCTATCCTCTCAACACAAGAACAAAAATGTATGACACCATTTGATTGATCAACGTTTGTTAAATTAAGTTCCTTCGCATTTTTAGACCTAACCCCTTTAATAACTACCAAAATGATTGAGGATCATGGAAAAAACTAAGGAATTATCTTCTGAACATTAGATTTGGCATGAAGCAAATAAACCCAAGTAAATCGTGATTTTTCATCCACTATAGTTAAGAAATATATATAACCTTCCACTATAATTATGTGAAAAGGTCCCCAAACATCAATATGTATAAGATCAAAAATCAATTGAGACAAAAATTTGTTAGAGACGAAGGATAATTTCTTCTGCTTAGCATAATGACAAATAGGACAATGCAATTCTTTTGTAGCTTTATAGTTCAAATTTAACTCTTTGTTCAAGTTCTGTTGTATCATACAAGAAGGGTGACCAAGTTTGTAATGCCACAAAAAATCAACAGAAAGAATTGAATTCAAATTGTAACAAGTACAAATAGAATCTGGAACAGCAATAGATCCTTGAAGAGCCAGATAGTAAGGGTTCCCAACAAATTTACCCATCCCAATCCAAGCAACCTTGGAATTGTCTTGAATACAGTCAAAAGTCAGTAGTAAAAACTAATGAGTAATTGGTACTCTTAGCAAGTGCACTGATTGAAAGAAGATTATATTGAAAGCTTGGCTCATATAAAGACATTGGAAATGATAATGTGAGGTGTCAGACTGATAGTTCCGATGCGTGAAATGCTGGCATTGTGTCCATTAGGTAAAACAACATGCGAAGCATCAACAGACTTGAATAAACTTGAATCATAACAAATATGATGAGTTGCACCAGAGTCCAGAATCCAAGAATTGGAGGGAATAAGTGAGGTTATACTAGTAAAATTAGAGACTGAAGGTTGGTGGTCATTGAGAGTAGATGAACTATTCTCAAGCTACGAGCTAAGTATTGAAAATTTTTGTTTTCATTGTCCAGCTTTCAAAGTAGAAACAATAATATAAAGCTGAAGATGAAGACATTCCATCAGCAGATGACTCAGATGGCATGATAGTCTGATTAGCCATAGGCTTAGATTATCCTGACTACCCTTTGTAAGTATCTAACCCTCTTGGCTTGAACTTGAACCCTGGAGACAAACCATGGATCTTATAACCCTTATCCACTTAATGTCCATGAATACCATAGTGAGTGCAAAAAGGTTTATCTCGTTTACATTTGTAACTGTTGTAATTGCATGAAGAAACACAAAAACCTACAGTGTTAGATTGATATTGTTAGGGAAGAAGAACTTAGGCTCCTTTGCCTTTCCTCTTGAACACAAAAAGAGAGAAAA
The DNA here is from genome assembly GCA_010015005.3 of Ulmus americana. Lineage (NCBI taxonomy): Eukaryota > Viridiplantae > Streptophyta > Magnoliopsida > Rosales > Ulmaceae > Ulmus > Ulmus americana. Next base: position 4,854 of record WUAT03383478.1, read on the forward strand.
CTTTGTTGATTGGAGGTAATGAATCAATCATTAGAATCTGAGCTAGAATTTTATTATAGAAGTCATTTAGTCTCGTTAAAAATTGAAGAACATACTCCTGTTGCTGATATTCCATCAAAATTTTCAAACAACCACAAGAACATTGAAGAATTGGCCTAAATTATTTCAATTTGTTCCATAAATTCTTAAGCTTTGTAAAATAAAACTAACATAATTGGATCCTTAAGAAAGTCCATTAAGAAGCTGCTTAATTTGAAAGACCATAGATTCATTACTTTGGTGAAACCAATCATGAAGATTGTTCCACATATCATCACAGTTGTCTATATACATTATACTTTCAGCAATTTCTTTGGAAACAACATGAAGTATCTAGGACATAGTCATACTATTACATCTAAACCAAGAAATATAAATTAGATCATCCATGGACGGGCGACGAAGAGAACCATCAATAAAACAGAGTTTATTTTGGCAACAAGTTCCATAGTCATAACATGAGACCAAGAGTTATAGTTATTACCTACAAGTAGATTGGATACCAAAATCAAACCAGGATGATCGCCATTGTTGAGATGAAAAGGACTATTAAATCATCGATATGCAATGGATCATTTGAATGCAAACTCACAAATCAGTTTCCATTGTCGTGTTTTGCTCACATTTTTAGAATTGGTTCCCAATTGCCATCATTGTTAGATCCACCTCCACAAGCCATTATCAATCCAATCTAGGAAGAAAGCATAAAGAGTACACACAACTAATGGCGCTTTGATACCATATTAGAACGGAAAGAACAATCAAGAAAAAAATTACAAAAGAAGAAACAGAGAAGAAAGAGGAACTGGTATATTGATCTGATCTGAAGGTTACAAAGGCATGGCCTTATATACAACACCAATCCAATAAGGCCAGCTAATCACAACTAATAACAGCTAAAACTAGTTGTATCTGTTAGGTATGTGAGCAAAGTCCAACATTGGTTAAAAGTGGGGAGGATCAAGGGTTTATAGCTATGGACAATATCTCTATTGGTATAAGGCCTTTTGGGTAAACTCCAAAAGTAAAGCCATGAGGGCCTAGGCCCAAAGTGGACAATATTATACCAATGTAGAGATATGTGTGGGTCCATACATATAACAAGTGAGATATGTGTAATCCATAGTCCCTAATAGTACATATTCCTAACAGTAGAATTAGAGCCAGGCCCAGACTTAGCCATGTGGATGAATTCCTCGGAATGCCAAACAAAAGTGGTGGACCTCAGTTAGCTCATGATAGGATCTGGGATGAGCTCTATTGGGCATACGGTGTGCCCTAGATGCTTCATGAACGTGTTCTGACCCCATCACGGTGAAGAGGAGTTGAACTGGATAAAGCAAGCTCTCGAGACCAGTAGTGTTCTATGTAAGGCACGTGCCCATGACACAGTGGAATGGAGAATCTAAGTTGGTAGATGGTGGACCGATGGATGGTCATTTGAGGGGAGGCTTGGTGGTCTTTTGTAGGAGGGGATGATTGTTAGGTGTGAGACCAAAGTCCCACATTGGCTAAAAGTGGGGATGATCAAGGGTTTATAAGTATGGACAATATCTCCATTGGTATGAGGCCTTTTGCGTAGAGTCCAAAAGCAAAGCCATGAGGGCCTAGGCCCAAAGTGGACAATATCATACCAATGTGGAGATATGTGTGGATCCATACTTATAACACAAATGGGATATGCAGTGTACATATTCTTTACAGTAACTAACAACTCAGCAACAAACAAACTTGCCAAAAAAGAGTCACAAACTAACATGATAACAATGGAAATAGGAAAATCATTGTCTGTTATAAATTAGTCTAAAGACAAAACTAATCCTCTTAATACATTGTAATCATACATTTGTAAAAACTCTCTTCCTCTATCATATTTTTCACATATTCTATGTTCTTTTGTGAGAATTAATCTTGGAGCAATTTCTTATTCTTTAAAACAATATTTTGTTTAATTTTAAATGCTTGGGAATTGAGTTGTATTAAGAAAGGGGTAGACCTTGGTTGGGCAGTCTCCGTGAAAATATACGATGTACGTGTTCTTGATTGGGTAGAGCTTACGTTAAAATCTACCAAGGGTGATTGGTTTGGGAGAGTCTCCATAAAAAAGTCTCTGTGCTTGGTTGGTAGTGATAACTGCAAGAAAATTGCACTTAATTGATGATTAAAAGATCGCTATTTGTGTGAGATTTGAGTTTATTTTATTATTTTATTCCACAAATGTTGTTTCATAGGTGTTTGTTGTTTTAAGTGTGATTTCAAGTGTTTGAACATGATTTTGGAGTATTGTAGAATGTTTGGAATGATTCGGGATAAAAGGAATCAAGTTTGGTGGCTTAAAGATCTCAGGGTGGGATTAGGGTAGTTCACCACCACAAACAAGCTTGCTCACCTCGGTGAAACCCTACCCCATTCAAATTCCCTAGCAAAAGTCGCTACAGCGAGGTTGTCGTGGCTGCTGTGTAACCTTCTCTATATAAGAAACCCGAGAGAAACTTGCTGTGGCGAGAAAGATGTTCGTCGCGGTTAGCGCTCCAGACCCCAAATACCATGGGACTCCATAGAATCGCACTATGGCGAGAAATTAGTCTGCCATGGTGAATGTCAAAAATTAAGGTTTTAAATATTTTTTTATCTTATTTTAATTCTAATTCAAAACTTGTAATTGCTAGGTTTTATTCCTAGAATACCCTTAGAAACCTTAGAACTATAAAATGTCTCATAATTACATTGTGAGGAGGGAGACAACCCGTGAAAAAGAACAGAATAGGTCTTGAAGGCTAAGATCTCCATTGTTGCTGCTCAATCTTTTAAGGATTTCAAAAACTGATAAGCTTTCTTCATCTTTTTCTCTTGTTTGTCGAATGAATATTATGATGTTTTCTTTTAATATTATGAGTAGCTAATTTCCTTTGTAATTGAGGGTAGTTCTAGCCCTAAACATGATTCCAATTAATATATTTTAGTTTTGATTCTTTCATCTACTATTCTATTTGGAGATGTGAATGCCATAGTTTGTTTATTAAATTGATTAGAGTACATGCTAAGAGATTTGATAGACTGCTTATTGTTAATTAGGGATTCTAAGTACATAATAAATTTTGATTCTTACCACTTAGTAACAATTTGTGATTGTTAATTACAAAGTAGATTAATCACTTAGATTAAAAAGTCATAACCTATGATGCTTTTGTCTAGTCTAGTTATCACCTCTCTAGAACTTTAATGATTTTGTTGCATTAAACTTAGTAAACATGCCTCTAGGTTATTCAATGAATGGGGATTGAGTGAACGACATGTTTAACTTGACTAAAAAGTAAGTAGAGGTAAAGGATAGTCAGACCCCGATGTCCTTAAAATTAGAACATATTATATGTTCCCTAACACTAAATCATACTTTCTTTTCTCTTTTTAAAACCAAACATACAAATTAGATTTTATATTTTGCTTCTTACTAGAATTATAATGTTTGATGAATTATTCATAGTCAGTTGCATTAGTTTGAATAATTGAGTAATGAAATGTAATGAAGATGTTTTGCATCTTATTGTCATACTAGTTAGCCTCACGCACTTGTGGCATTTTTGGGTTTATGATGTTGGTCCAACATACTGAATAGTAAATGTGCCCTATTAGTTCTTCTTGTAAAGAAGGGCTATAAACTCTCATTATTGCATCATATAGTGAACCGATGTGGTTTCAAGCTCTATCTAATTTCAATTTCACCTTTGAAATTGAAAAGAAAACTATACATATTCCTTTGTTTTTCACCTCTTCCAACAAAATACTTCTAACAACTCCTCTTCTTTAGTCAACACCTCACACGGCTAGGGACAAACGATAATATATTTTCAGTAAACTGATGTGGCAAGTTGATGCTTCTTGCAGATGGTTTGGGAACCAAGGTCAATGAATAGGGAATTACTTATTATAATAATCTCATTAATGTTTTTCTTGAAAAAGATAGTAGTTCATTTTTTATTTGGTTTCCTTCCTCAGTTCAATGCTTATTAAGACATTTGCAGGTATCTAACCTTACGTAACTCTATATCATTGGGATATTCCTTTGCATCTTGATGAGACAATGGGATGGTGGCTGAATAAGGAAATTGTGTAAGTATTATATTAATTGTAAATTGTTTACACAAAACTTGCTTAGTATTTTGGTATTACAGAGGTCCAGATATATGCAACACTTAAGGAAGAGTGTAACATTGATTTGCATGTTATGGAAATTATTGGCTCAAGCACCATGCTTTTGAGCGATTTGTAAGTTGGAAACCTTAGAAAAATACTGTTTGCTTAGTGCTTAGTATTATTTACTTATCTGTTTCTTTTGCTGAAGAAAACATGCGTATACCTTTTTGCTTGCGAACATGACATTCTTGTTCTACTTGAATATAAACTTTCAATTTCTATTATCTCCTTTATATGGGCATTGACTTATCTACATGGAGACAACTTCTAAAGCAAAAAGGACAAGCTACAGAAATGGAAAAGTTTGTTCAACATGTGCATGGAAATCACTTTATTCCTAATACTGTTTTGGTAGATTGCACAGTTGATTTTGCTTTTGTAAGCCATTACTATGATTGTTTGCAAAAAGCTATTAATGTAGTTACCCCTAATAAAAAGAAAAATTCTGAACCACTTGATGAGGTAATCTCTTTTAAGCAGTTTTGTCAATATGATACTAAGAAATTAATGCTTTCATTTATTTCTTGAAGCAAACTTGAATCTAGACACATATATGGAGTTATAAAGACTAAAAATAATATATAACTCGCACCAAATGCTGCCAAAAAATTGAAAAAATGGGTAACTATTTTGGTTTATCTGCATATGGAACCCACTCTAACTTTAATTTTTATGAACAGGGTATACGTATTAACAGAGGTATTCTAGCACTGGGTAATGTCATGAATGCTCTAGGGGGATGATAAAAAGAGGAAAGAGGATTTTCAAGTCCCTTATAGAGATAGTAAACTAACTCGACTATTGCATATTAGATTAAGATGAGTTGTCAATTCAATGTAACTTTTACTCTATATGTTGATGCTGACATGAATTATCACGACCCGGGTTCTTTAACACAATATTAACCCATTTTTAACTCGTGATTTAACCCGAAATTCCAGGGAAATATATTTTTTCTTCTTAAAACAAATTTTAAAAATCCTTTTTGGAACATCGGTGATCTCCTCCAAACATTGGTGAAATACGATTTAAAATAAATTTTAAATCGACATTGAAAACTAAGACGTGTCAAAACAGTTTTCTTTCGGCTCAACATCAAAATCCGTTTCAAATACCTTGGCTACCAAAATAATATTTAAAGCATAGTAATTTTAAAAATAAACCATAAAGTAACCTAACTACCCGTAGCAGAGTAGTACAACT
>WUAT03383699.1:0-10288 GCA_010015005.3 Ulmus americana
AATTAAAACTCTCAAATAATAAGTGGATTGTTTGGGTATGTGTTTTTTTCTCAATTTTTAGAACTCTTCTAAAAACTTTAAAACACTCACTATGACTTAAAATGATTTTTCATCAATATTTTAGACTTGACTTAGGCTATTTATAACACTAGGACTTTCATCTAATGAAGAATCCTAGTTTGTCAATAATTAGCTTTTAGTCAATCTTAAATAGAATTACAGATTCGTAGTTAATATGTAATTTCATACTATCTCATTTAAAATAAGATATGTCACATGTCCATATGCTATTAATTATCCTCTCGTAATTTAAACTCTTTAAATTAATAAGATAAATAAATATTAGAACTAATAATATATTTATTGTATCTAATAAAATAAATATTCAATAATATTTATTTATCTAATCCTATTATATATATATTAAATTCTTTATTTGTTTAAACACATTAAATAAATAATTATGTGACAAATTAATTTAACTCTTCAATAAATATGTAGTCACATACTATATTTATTAGTTCCTTAAAATAACTAGAGAGCTTTCCAAAATTAGATCTATTGCTCCATACAAGAATATATGGTGCTAACAAAGGGACCAAATAGACCTACATAATCAAAACTTTAATAAATAATATTTAATTAATTAATCTAATTACTAATTTTGATCCGAGCCACGATCAAGGATCAAAACTGCACTATAAGATTATGTAGATATTTTTACAAGAATCTTTAACAAAGATTTGGGCATTGATATAACTGATTGCCATGTGACATGATCCTCCACTATGATATTTATAATTAAAGACAGATATCAATATATTTCGTTCAACCTCTCTAATTACAACTTTTTTTATATGTTACCATTAATTCTCCAATGGACGACCTATTTATGACCTAGTCATAAATGATGATTTATTATAAACTATATCCACTATAGTACAGCGCTTGTTTTCACCCAAGAATCCTAAATTAAACATCATGGGAATATCATTAGTCTTCACTTAACAAAGTTGTGGATTCCATGCATCCGACTTGACGCTCCTACTATCCACAATATTATATCTCCATGATATTGAGGTTTTGAGGTTCAATGCATCTCACTCATTGATAACTCAAAAGGCACAAATTATGAACATGAGTTAATCAAATGGTTTGGATTAAGATCCATCCGTAAACCATTCATCAAACGATAGAATCTAAAGTTCTTCATACAGTCAAATGGAGATTCGTTGAATATTTTATTCTATCATGGTCTTGTTCAATATTTGTAATAACATACTGGTGCCACTATTTGTAAACTCTTTACAATGATCCAAGATTAGATCATTCCAAATATGGAAATAGTCTGCACCATAATCTTATCAAAATAAAGCGCCCAAACTTTATTTACCAATTGTGAACATAATTTATAATTAGTCTAATTATCGAATCTTTTGTATGTGAACCCCACATACCCAGTAATAGACATTAAACAAGTATTAGATCATTATGATACTTTACCAAAAAGAAAGCAAAACATGCAATCAAACATATACTTAAACAAATGCGAATTTCTTTATTTCAATAGATAATGAATGTCTTTACAAATCTGGATAAAACGTTTCTTTACATAGCACTTATCCTAACATATGAGGCCATGTCGTAGGCTAGGCAAGGGGCGACATGACACACACAAGGTGATCAGGCTAGTTGCAAGCCAGCTTGGTAGGGTACCTAGCACCTGTCTTGAGCCAGCTCGAGAGGCATAAGCAAGCACGCGTGTGAGTCTTATGTAGTAGTTAGGCAAGCTATGGGCCAGCTCAGTAGGGTGCTGGACACCCGCTTGGGCTAGTCGGCAAGCTGCTCAGCACTCACTCGGGCCAGCTTGGCAGGGGGCTTTAGCACATGCTTCGAGCCATTCAAACGGATGTTTCATTTGTAGGACTTCAACTTTGAATCCTATCACTGGTCGTCCAGTGCAGACATTGCCGTTTTGACTTGGCTGTGACATGGAAAAAAGTGTCACCTAAGCGATGATGTGGACTCCAGATCAGTGGCGATAAAAATTCCAATAACAGTTGCCCCCTAGTTCTTGAATCATCTTTTTAAATTAAGAACTACTTGTGAAATTCTGAAATTTTTGATCTAGGAGCTTTCAATTTGCCAAGCTGATACTTAGGAAAATTTTCAATAATTCCTCAAAAATAAAAAATTAATTGAATCTCCTTTATCTCGAGCTCAAATCTTTTTATCTTTCAAAAATTCTCCAAGAGAATAAAAGATAAAGATTTATTGGGATATCTTTATCTTAAACTTAAATCTTTTCATCTTCCAGAATTGAATAGACTTTAATGACTTGGGCCTATTCATATTCCCCCAATGTTATAAATAAAGGGGTCCTCCCTCATTTTGTAATTTGTCGCACATTCTAGAGAGAGAAAGGGAAGCCATCACTAGCCTAGAGAGAGAAGTTCTCAAAAGAATCCAAAAAATTCCCAACTTTGAGGAGTGTTCTTCCAACATCAAGGTTAATTCTCATTTTTATTTTCCTTCCCTTCTTCTTCTTTTTTTTTTCTTTTTTTGTGAGTGTTTTTGGGATCTTAATCATGCTTGAGAAAAAGAGTTCCGGATTTTAGAATTCAAGCTCCTCTTCAAGTTCCAGTTCTAATTCTAAAGAATTGAGTGTTGAAGTCTCAAGTCTTAGCCCTCAAGTTAAGCATGCTAGGTTGAACCTAACTTCCCTGACTTTGCATGGGAAACTACCGAGCTCATCACGAGCTTAAGTGCCCCCAGTCCGAACAAAACCTTTATCCATCCATAAATAAGTTTCTCTCCTTCAATAAGCCATGTTTGGGACAAATGGAGATGAGCCTACTCCTAACTCCAAGTCGCTCGAGCTAAGGAGATCTAAAGTAGTTGAGGGTGAGGGTGAGGATGAGGAACAAGAAAGAGCAAGGAAAGGGAAAGCCCTTGCTGACTCACCACCTTTGAGGAAAAAGAATAGGTGAGCTCACAAAAGCGATGCAAGGGTAGTCGATTATGGATCTGTGGAGGGATCAATCACAATGGGAAAAAGCTTCCAATCCAACGTGACTATGAAAAGGCTAGCCATCTTGAGAGCCGAGTTTAAAATTCCTGAGTCGATTACTCTGAGGGCTCCAGTGATTGATGAAGGGCCTTGTAATGTGCAAGGAGGTGAGGTTGTCGTGTATACGAATGTGATCTACTCGGGCATTTGATTCCTATTCCAACCTTTCTTTAGGAATGTGTTTCATGCTCTGGGTTTAGCTCCTATCCAAGTCAGCCCCAATATCTATTGATATCTAGTTGCATTCTTTGTGTGATATTTGAAGTTGTGCATTAGGGAACCCTCCATAGCTAAGCTTGCTTCCATATATGCCATAAAGAGTCATCCATCGCTAGGTTGCCCCAATAAGAACTATGGATTTTATTACTTGAGTCACTGGAAAGATGTGGTAGTGATACATGGGGTGCCTTTTTCTAACAAAACTTGGAGGCACCATTGGTTTTGGGTAGGAGGGAATTGGAGGGCTGAGTTTGACCCGGAGTGCTTGCCAAAGGATGAGTGTGTCTTCAATGAAGTTCAAGGGAAAGTAGGTTGGAACACTGTAGAACTTTCTAAAGAGCAAAAGGGTAACATCAAACTAGCTTTGACAGTTGAGGAAAAGAGCCAGGAGTAGGCATGCTTGACTAACGAATTGGCCCTTTACCAAGGAAGTCTCACTAATGTCCCGCCAAAGAATGGTGTTGACTATCTTCTTAAGTTTAAGGAGGGCCAAGGTATTCCCACAAGTCAGACTAGTGGGGTTTGCTATGCTCTGTTAAGAACCTTGCAGTTAAGTTTTGTGTCTTCTAACTTTGTTGTTGTGTCTTATAGGTGTAGGTGATATAAATCCATTCCACATGGGTAACACAAACCGAGAAAGGATTAAGAGAGTTGTGGCATCCATGGATGCCCCCGTGACCTTAAGTGGTGCCTCTTTAATAAAAGACGCAAGAGTGTTCCAGGATGAGACTCCAAAAGAAAATCTTCCACCATCAAAAGAAGCAAGAGTGCTCCAGGTTGAAGCTTCAAATGACCGTCCATGAAATCACAGGGAGGTGTCAAGGCATGAAGAGGGGCCAAAGGAAACTCTAAGAGTTGAAGAACCTCCTAGTAGCAAAGGATAGGAGGATGAGAATGCTCATGAGGCTTTCCATCCAAGAAGGGAAGTGGACTATAGCAGGATGGTTCAGCATTTCAGACACCAATTTGTAAAGGCAGACTGTGACACTGCTATGATTGGTATTGATGTTACCAACTGCCATTTCGCTGAGGATGTTGCAGCTCACGTATGCTTTGCTTCCTTTCTTGTACGTTAAAGTTTTTTCTTCATTTCTCAAACTTATTCCTTCTTTGTTACTTTTCAACATATCTATATTCACATTTGGGCAATTCAATTCTCCTATGATGAGTTATTTTGGAAGAACAAGGAGAATAATGATCATATTAGTGTACTAAAAGCTCATGTAGCGGACCTTGATGAAAACTATGTCGAGTCTAGGAGGCTTTATCAAAAGGCGGAGAAAAAGCTTCTCCAAGCTGATGTGTCACTAGCTCAACTCAAGGATGTGCTTAATCAGGCTAAGGATCTTCTCAAGAAGAGGGGGCATCAGCTTGATGAGAAGGACAAAATGATAGCTTCCTTGGAGGAAGACCTTAGCTTGGCCAGTTATGTTGAAGGATTATGGGCCAAGGATCAGATTCTCCTTTGTCATCCTGAAGCCGTACCTTTGGTCTTATGGATGGAACCTTTTCCCTCCAAAGATCAAGAGAATGTGGTAGACATCGAGGGCAACGGTGCTAATGAAGCTCCCTAGCTTTGATATCTTTGGGATTTCTTCCTCTTATTAGGATTTTTGGTGCTTTCTAGGTTACGACTTATTGATATCCTACGTGATCCTTTTCTTCTTCTTTTCGAGATATTTGTGACTAGTTCATAGCTTTTGTAGTAGCATCATGCTACATTTCCTTTTACATTTGTGAAAAAATGTTTAGTTTGCTTCTTCTATTCCCATGGAATATTAGTTTGATTTTTTGCAAGACTTTTTACTTAGAAAATCTAAAGATTCCCTTATCCGAAGCAAAGCTTTGCATGTATCAAATTTAAAATTAATTTTATGATTTAACTTACTTTTTTTTTTTTCAAATCAAGCTAAAACACTTTAAAAACCAAGTTCTATGGCCAAAGTATAAACTTGATTTTTAACAAAGAAGTAAAATGATTCTAAGCGTAGAATATCGATCCTAAGCGTAAGACTTAAGATGGAATTCCCGAAGAAATTCATCTTTTTAAATTTGGCTAGGAACAATCGTTGTTCTATCTGCGGTTCTAAGCCTAGAACTAGTCTAGGCTAAGAAGTGACATTTGAACAGATGAGAAAGCTCCCTCAAGGCTGTAAATCACTATGGCATAGCTTAGACTTAGTTTGGTAAGATATTATACCCCCCGAAGTGTTAGGAACTTTCTAGAAAAGAAAGTTACTAAGACTTGAAGTATCTCTATTGAATTTACGTTGTGCAAGCAGTGTACTCTTCTTAGTTTATCGTAAATAGTTAGGAGAAGAATATTGAGGCAAACAAATGATATAAATTGAAAGAGAAGATTATCAGAATCAAATTGTTCTTTTATTCATAGTAGTCTCATGACTTACATGGTTTATTTGCGAATAAACAAAGGAAAAGAAAAAAACACATTGCTATAAAAGGAAAAGAAATAAATAAACTAACTACTGATAGTACTTCTTCAAATGTTTGGCGTTCCAAGGATTGGCGAGAACTCTACTCTTACGTGGTTTTAGCTCATAAGTGTCCGGTCACAGGACAACACAAACACTGTATGAGCCTTCCCAATTCGAACATCAAACCCCAACTCCTTGTTCCTAGATCACCTATCACGAAATGGCGAAGTTTTACCTTGCTATTATAATGCTTTGTTGTGGCTTGTTGGAGTGCCACAACTCGAAGTTGGGCATTTTCACGCTTCTCTTTGAGAAGTTCTATTGCTAAGGCTAATAACACATCATTATATTCTTCGCTAAAATTCTTGATCCTGCAGGTAAGAATGCCAAGTTCAACAGAAATGACTGCATCAATTCCATAAGTAAGAGAAAAAATGGTTTCTCCTGTTGTGGTGCAGTAACTTGTTTTCTATGACCAAAGGACCAAGAGGAGTTCATCAACCCAAGCACCTTTAGATTTCTCATGTTTCTTCTTTAATGTGTGCTTAATGGTCTTGTTAACAGCTTCGACTTGGCCATTACCTTTTGGGTGACTAGGAGAAGATAAAATTTTAGTGATTCCCAAATTCTGACAGATGGTCCTAAAGCGCTCGTTCTCAAATTGAATGTCGTGGTATGAAACCAGTTCATGAGGTATTCTGAATTGGCAGAAAATATGTTTCCAAATGAAGTTGGTTACATTTTGCTCTGTTATTTTGGCAAGGGCTCAGCTTCAACCCACTTAGTATAATAGTCAATCGTGACTACAACATACTTGAGTTGCCTCCGAGCCTGGGAAAAGGGCCAATGAGATTGATTCCCACTTTGCAAAGGGTCACAAGCTAGAGACTGGAGTGAGATCTTTTGGCGGCTGGCAATGAATGGTAGAAAAACACTGGCATTTGTCACACTTGTGAACAAATTCAAGTGAATTAGCTTGGATAATAGGCCAGTAATATCCTTGTCGGAGCACCTTATGCGCAAGTGCTTGGCCATTGGAATGGTTACCGTATACACCTTCATGAACTTCCTTGCTTGGTCTTCATTCAAACAGGTGAGACTAGAAGCGGATAAACTTCTCTTGTTGACTAGAAGCGGAGAAACTTCTCTTGTTGACTAGAAGCGGAGAAACTTCTCTTGTTAAGCTTATTTCTGTCTACATAATATATTGCCGATCCAAATCGTAGTCGACAAGCTTCAAAATTGTCCTTTGGAAGAGTTCCATCACAAAGGTAGGCAATGATAGGATCCATCTAGGAAGGTTTAACAGTAAGAGTGTCAACTTGCTGAGGTTTCTCTATGCTAGATTCTTCCAAAATTTCAAGAGGGACCATCTTTAGTAGGTTGTACTCTAGCCCCGTCATGAGGCGAGCTAAAGCATCAGCATTGGAGTTCTCATTTCTAGGCACTTGAGTGATTGTTGTTGTGTAAAATTGTCCTAAGAGCTCTTTTGCTTTTTCTAGGTAAGAGGCTATCTTTTCTCCTTTAGCTTGGTACTCAGAATTGACTTAATTCATCATCAGTTGTGAATCACTATAGATTAGGAGATGACGGCCGAAATTTCTTTTGCTAGTCTGAGGCCAGAGAGAAGAGCTTCATATTCAGCTTAGTTGTTGAATGCTTTGAATCAGAATCGGAGAACACAACTGAGCTTTACTCCTTCCAGGCTAACTAGAATAACTCCTGCCCCAAAACAATTTTCAATATAGGATCCATTTACGTATAAGTGCTATTTTGAACCCGGTTGTGGAATAAGCTCCTTAGTCAACTCCATGCTTGTGGGCTGGTTATTAAGTAATTTCAACGATGAAATCTGCAAGGGCTTGACCTTTTATTATCGTTCGTGGATTAAAAAGAATTTCAAATTCTCCAAGTTCGATGAACCACTTGGCTAGGTGGTCACAGGCTTCTGGTTTCTAAAATATTTACTTTAGAGGGAACTTAGTTGGAACTATAATGGTATGTGCTTGGAAATATGGCCGGAGTTTGCACTACAAGAAAAATGCCCTTAGATTGCACTTGAAAACGGTTTTGCAGCATTTTCACAATTACTGCGTCAGGTCTTGTTATTAAAGGTCTTGAATTTTTTTTTTATTACATTTTTGGATTGTGGTAGCAAACTGTGATATAAATATTTACAAATTGTGATTATGAAGTCTGATGTAAAATAAGCCACCACATTTTCTTATTGTCATGTCATTCCTAATACAAATCACATATTTACCATCTATAATTACATTTTAGAAGTGTGATTTTATAATGTTGTTATCGCGTTATATAACTATGATAACAAGTGTAACACAAGATTTTTGCATTGATCGCATATGTATCCATACAATCATAATTTGAAAATTTCGTCCATAACTTTTATTACATTGTTAAACCGTGATTCAATATTTATGATGAGTTTTTATAGTAATGTCATGTTTTATTATTGAATTTTGTCATATTTTAGTCTTTGCACTCTTAATAATATGTATAAACTAAAAGGAACTGGAAACACAATTATAAAATTTCCTACAAATTGTCATTGACCAAAGTATAAATTCAATACATAGTTATAAAATAATCAAACCTAAACAAAAAAACTAAATTAAGTTCAATTCCTAACAAGTTAACCAATATGGATGCACATAACTAAGTTCTCGCATTGCAGTAAACATTTGTAGGTACACAAAACACAATGATAAGTTGTTACTACTTGATCATACACAACCTTAAATCCTGAAAATCCACATAAAGAATACACATACAAAAATCATCCTCAAAATGTTTGGTTCAGTATTTTGTACTATTTGAAACATGGTATTTGAAGTAGGATATTGGAAGCAGTGATTTTATTTGGTTTAGAGTATTCTAATCATAGCATTTAAAATATGATTGTTGTTTGATTCAGAATATTCTAAATAGAGTATTTACAAAAATTTGTAAGGTCATCGAAATTTAATAATAATAAAGTAGAAAGAAATAATATTTTTATTAAAAAAGTGGTGAAAAGATGTAATATTTTATTAAAAATGTAGTGGAGAAAGGTAATAGTTTATTAAAAAGTAGTAATGTGGTGGAGAGATGTAATATTTTATTAAAAAGTAATAATATGGTGGAGATGGGTAATATTTTATTAAAAAGATAGTAGAGAGAGATAATATTTTATTAAAAAGATGGTTGAGAAATATAATATTTTATTAAAAAATAGAGGGAGATGTAATATTTTATTAAAAAGTAGTGGATATAGATAACAGGAAGATAAAGAATTTTTGGAATAGTACCCAAGTAGGGTATTAAGTATTTTAAATACTCAAAAAAAAAAGTGGGAGTACTTAAAATATCGTGTACCAAACGGGTGCATTATGTTTGTATAAAGTATAAACAGTGACATAATTTTTCAAATCCACATAAAGAATACACATACAAAAGGGCTGCTTGTTTATGATTTATAGGCAAGATTTGTTTAGGATTTTCTTTCAAATTTTAAAATCTTATTCGTTTAGTTAAAAGTTAAAAGAATCTTAAATTCAAAAATTCATTAAAAGAATCCTGAATTTAATGAATATCACGAATCTTCTCGGAGGCGATTTGCCAAAAAATTCGTATTAGATCCATAAACAAATTGTGTGTGTGTGTGTGTATATATATATTAATTATTAGAAAATTAACAAATTTGTTTTCACTTAAAAAAAAATAATAATACATAATATTCTACCAATACATTTCAATATATATAAAATTCAAATTTATTTCAATATTATTATTATTTTTTTTAAGTTAAGCAATAAGTAAATTTATTTTGACTTATTATTCATTTATAACAAACGACTTCATATTCCACCACATAATATATAAATTTCAAATTTCAAATTTATTTAATATATTTTTAATTGAAATTAGGCAATTAATTAACAAGTTCGTTTTGACTTATTATTTGCCACTTTAGTTTTTGAACTTTTCATAACAATTAACAACTCATTCTTACTAAATTTTAAATTTTTTGACACAAAAATATTATATATGTGTCACCTTATTTTTTGAAATTAGTTTTCAAACAATTAACAGCTGTGTTTTGCCTTCTATATATGTCTTGATTCTTTTTCTAATGTGTGAATCTTCATAAGAGAAGTTTTGCTCTGTTTATGGTCAATTCCTCTCAGTTTTGGATGAAAAATTATGGTATTCTTCTCTCTCTTTTACTGCAAATTCTTAATTTTTAATAGAATTGTTTCACATGTTTGCTCTTGATTTACTGCTTGGTTTCTTTCTTTCTTTATTTTTTTTTTTTGGTGAAATTATAGTAGAATCTCAAATCATGCTTAGAACACTAGAGATATCTCATATGCAGTATCGTCTTAACAAAGGTACTTAATTTTCACTATTAAAAAACGAATACATGTTCTAATTTTGCCATTTTAGTACATGAAAACATATAGAGGCAATATAATTTATAATTTAACAAAAAAAAATACTAATTTAATGCAAAAAATAATGAGGAAATATTCTTATACCAGATAGATATTGGGATCGGCATGAG
>WUAT03383810.1:0-10288 GCA_010015005.3 Ulmus americana
AAGCATCAAAGTTTTGCAAATAAGGCATTGCACTAAAAATCAAAGAAAAGTTTGACAGGATGTTTATGAACACCACATAAACTGGAGATTATGCTTGGACTCCTGCATCAGGATATGTTCCATTGAAAAATATCCACCGAGAATGTTTCTCTAATTGAGAATAGTGGTGATTCAAATGAAAACAATATCCAAGAAACTTCAAAAGATATACTAAGCAAAAGATCAAGGGAGAACTTGGAAAACAATCAACAAGATGTATGAAAGGGAAAAGAAAAAGGCGAAGGTGGGAGGAGCTGCACTACTTTCTAAATAAATTGATCGTCTTGTAGATGCAGTTGAGAGATGCAAGAGTTTTGAAACATCTTCTACTTGCAACACGACACTTGAGTTTATCATAACACAATGTATAGAGGTTCTCAAAGATATCTCTGGGCTAGACAAACCTCTATATTTTTTTACAACTGATCTATTTTGTTCTAAAGATAAGTGTTTATGATCATGGATGAAACTGATAAGTTTAGTTGGCTCAAGTATGAGCATGCACATGCAGAATAGAAATTGAGCATGGTTAAAGTACTTTATTTATTATTGTTGCTTGTTATATTTGTACTCGTTGTTATGTTTGTATTTATTGTTGCTTGTTATATTTGTATTATTTGTTATGTTAGTACTATTTGTATTCGTTGTTAAATTAAAGATGTACTTATTTTATATGTGTGTTATGAACCCACTACATTAAGTTGATATATATTTTTCTTGTGATTCATTAATTTAATTTTTTTAATAATTGGAAGGTTCAAATTATATAGGTGGAAATTATAGACAAACTTACGGAGGCCAAACTACACGTTTTATGTGGGGCTATTGAACTTATACAACACTACAATACATTTAATCATAAAAATCCTTGCATGAATTCTTCACAAATGGGAAATAAGTGGTTGAGAGACGTACTAGATGGAAATGATGATAGATGTTTTAGGATGCTTAGGATGGAAAAAAAAAATTGTTTTTACAAATTGTGCAATTACTTGCAAGCCAACTATGAGTTACAAGGATCAAGAAGAACAAATGTGACTAAAATAATAGGGATGTTTTTGCACATCCTAGGACATGGTATTGGGAATAAATTAGCACAAGAACATTTTCAACACTCTGCTTGGACTGTGTGCACATATTTCAATAAAGTTTTAGATATTATATGTCTAATGAGTGTTGATGTTTTAAAGCCACAAGATCCAGAACTTAAGCATATTCCTATTAAAATATTAAATGATTCTAGATATATGCCTCACTTCAAGGTAAAACTAATTACTGATTTTTTTTCCTTCTTTTATTGATGTTGTTTTTTATTTTTATTTTTATTTTACTAACTTGTGAAACTAATGCAGGATTGCATTGGCACAATAGATGGTGTTCATGTTCAAACTCGTATAACTCCTCAAAACCAAGTAGCATTTATTGGTAGGAAAGGAATACCAACACAAAATATAATGGATGTGTGCAATTTTGATATGCAATTCATATATGCATTGGTGGGTTAGGAAGGCAATGCTCATGATGCATGGATTTTCTTATCGGCTTTGCGTAATCCAAGTGCAAATTTTTCTAAATCACCAGAATATTAGAATATACTCTTTATAATTAAATTTATTAGGGAAATATTATTTAGTGGATGCAGGATACTTACAAATTAAAGGTTTTTTAGGACCCTATAAAGATGAAAGGTATCATCTTCAAGTGTTTCGCCAAAGTGATCAACCCGAAGGATATAAAAAAGTGTTCAGCCATGCACACTCTTCTATTAGAAGTGTGATTGAACGTACTTTCGGAGTATAGAAGAAAAAATAAAAAATTTTAAGAGACATGCCTTCTTATTTCTTTGAAAAGCAAGTAAAAATAGTTATTGCAACTATGACTTTGCACAACTACATAAGGAGGCATACCGAGCATGATCGTCATTTCGCCAAAATCATCGATAATTACGGAAGAGTTGAAGATAATGAGGATCTTGAACCTCATATTACCGGTGTCACAAGATCACTAGAGATGGATGCTCTAAGAGATGTTATTGCTGGAAGTTTGATGGGAATGTGATTTTTATTTTTTGTTTCTAGGAGTATGGAAGAACATTCGGGAGTTTGATAAGATAATTTTTTTTTTAGAATCTCAACTTCATTCCATCACTAGACTTGATGAATTGTTTATGGATTATATTTATTGAATTTGCATTTCACGTTATACATTTTTGGATGAAAACTACATATTTTGGATCTTTTACATTTTCAAATTACATTAATAAAGTTTATATTTAAAATGATTAATTTTAATTTATAAAATCAATTTTTTATCATATCAAAATAAAAATTAATTTTTAAAATATTTTTTATTAAGAAAATACATTCATAATTAAATAATTAATACAATTAAACATTCGTTTTTGGCCAAAAAAAAAAACTTCATTATAATAGCAAGTATAAAATTAAGGGTATTCTAGTCTTTTTAAACATCCACAGCAATTTTGTTTTTAGTTTACCAAACACCATTCAGCTGCTTTTAGAGTCTACAGCACTTTCAAAATCACAGTTTACCAAACATTCAGCTACTTACTTTCACAGCAGCTTCATTCTCCAGCACAGTTGGCAGCAGCTTCTTCTTAAAGCACAGCATTACCAAACTAAGCCTATGACTCATAGGTTAATTTCCTTTCTCGCTTATCTGAAATCATATAAATTTCAAATCATCACTGCAAACTTAATTATCATCACTTTTGTTTTCTCTTAAGTTGAGTTTCTTGGAAATTAAGAATGCGAACAAAGCTTGCTAGAAAGCTTCGCATGGTGGGATGAAGTTTGGCGTGGTGTGGTGATGAGAACACTAGTGACAATTGAAGGAAAAGCAAAGTCTAGTCTTTAACACGTTAAGTCAATATATACTTGGACAAATGATATTGATGAGAAAAGCAAAGTCAAGTCAATAAGTTGGACAAATGATATTGATGAGAAAATGGAAAAGCTTGACAGAGTTTGTGTTTGTAGTGGACACGTTAGTCATGTATATTCATATGGACCACACATTTACTTCTTTTTTGGTTAATTAGTCAAATGACCATGCCTCATAGGTTAATTTCCTTCCTCACCTATCTGGAATCATAGAAATTTCAAATCATCACCGCAAACTTAATAATCATCTCTCTCTCTCTCTCTATATATATATATATACACACACACGTCCTTCTATATATATACTAGTTGAAGAGAACATATCCCACTTGTTATAAGTATGAACCCACGTATATTTCCACATTGGAATGATATTGTTTACTTTGGGCCTAAACTCTCATGACTTTAATTTTGGACTATATCCAAAAGACCTCGTATCAATAGAAATATTATCCATACTTATAAACTTTTATAAACTCTTTATTTTCCTCAATTTTATCCGACGTGGTACTTTGTTCATGCGCGCCTATATATATATATATATGCTAGCTAGAAGTAAAAGAGTTTGAAAATTAATATTGTAGTTTAAAAAGTCATCTTGTAACTGAACAAAGCACCGGTAGTATCATGAAAACTTCTATAATTATTCCTTCCCTTTGGAATCGGTCACATATGTTTCGCTCGTATCTATAATGTTTTAGAATAATAAAATAATTTAAATTATAAGGTTACAAAACATGTTTTATACATTGTTGAAGTATCTTGTTTCGAACAATGTACAATTTTTATGTTTTACAGTAAAACCTATATAAATTAATATTATTGGAACTATAAAAAATATTATTTATAGAGCTTATTTATTATAAATAATAATTTATTAATTTATCGATAATTGAAATGTGACGATCTAGATTCCATATGGAGTAAAGTTTTTTTGTTGTCAACCTACGTTAAATACGTCCAGTAGAACCTGTTCGCTACTGTTCGGAAGCTTAGCATTTGCGGGAAAACAAGGAAAGTGCAGTTAATAAATATAAATTAGTGTTAGCAAGTATGAGCCCACTAGAGTAATATAAACTTAGTAGAAATTTACATCATATATAATGTCAAGTTCGAAAACAAAAAAATCAATGTGGTTCTCAAGGATTATTGAATAACGGACTTCCACAACCCACCCCCAAGACAATTCCCACCAAGCGAGCGCTAGTAGATCTATTAGCAAATTAGGCAATCTACTTACCCTTGTCTCCTACAACAGAAACGTAAGTTATATGAGCTAATACACAGTAAGTACAAATATGAAAATTCATAAAATAGTGTAATTTACTTATCATATAGCATATTGTAATTATAAAAAAAAAAAAATTTCTGCCCATATGGGAAAATAACTTCCTTCCGAGATACACTTTTAGACCTTCCAGTTTTCCACTTATAATCATCCGGTCACAAACAACAAAGTAAAGTAACAACATCTTACACTCTAAAAATTTCCTAGTTTTCTAAGCCTCCCTCCTCAGAAGCATAAGGGGAACACCAAGGAGGCTCACCCCAATAGATAATTAGAATACTGATATGATAACATCCAGAGCTCACAAACAAGTCCCTGTGAATATTTTTCAAAGAATTCAAGGCAACAATGTAGGCAAGCATGAATATAGAAGACTGAGATAGAGGAGGAAAATAGAACATAAATATATACAAAATAATAATGGGCATATAAGCCCATCTGTTCACATTACAAAACCAAGGGGCTCAACATATACCAAAACCCCCCAAAAATAAAGTATATAAAAGAAAAGACATCAATCAAGTTGCTGACAAGTCAATCCTGGCCTCCATCCTCAGCCCCTCCCAATTGCTGCCCCTTGGTCCCCTGGGTCACCTCCTCCTCCTTAGCACCTCCACCCTGATTGTCACCATTGCCCAGCACCTCAGTCACCTCTGAGGACTCCTTATCTACCCAGGCAAAAAGCCTTTCATGGCCTGGGTGTTTCTTAGAGGTCCCCTTTCGGATGCAGTCAACCCCATTCCAGAACTTGGTGTTAATCGATTCTTGGAGGTGGTCGACTTTTTCTTGTAGGGAAGCAACCCAGCCTTGGAAAGTCTGTTGTGAGCTCATCACGGCATCAAGGGCCTCGTCTTTCTCCTTCACCTTCTCCTCGGCCTCGGCAGCCCACTTCAATGCCTTATCGAGCTCGTCCTCTTTGCCTTGCAGCTTCTTGGCATCCTCCATAATTCAAGCCTTATGCTCGGTAATAACCTATTCTTGGTGGGTGATGTGGCCCTAGAGCTCAGTAATATTCTCCCGGAGGTGATGCACAAACTCGGCCTGGGAGTAGCTTTCGATGGCTTGCTGGGATGAACGAATATGTTTATTGGTTAGCTGATAATAAGAAAAGAAGTAGAATGAATGTCAAGAAAAGAAAAAGGATGAGAACTTACAAAGAGGTCTCATTCAAGCATGAAGCAGGTACTTTTGGTAGTGCTCTCAGGGTAGGTATGAGACTCACAGTCGTAATTGATTCGACCAAAGACCTAAACCAAGTCAGAACGAACACGGACATGATGGGGGTCTTTAATGGGCCTCTATTATGAAGATGTAGTGTTGAAGGAATGAACATGGGTTGTTTAAGGGGCACCCTAAAGTGCCTAAAGGAGGGGGACCTGGACTGGAGAGACCATGAGTTGAAGAGTCCTCTTCTGATCCCCGATGTTAGGAACCTCTCTTAGTTGGACTGGTCATGTCTATAAAAGGTGTTAGAGAGATAAGAGTTCGAAAACGAAAAACAATATGAAAAAATGAACTAAGGGGAGTTCTGTTTATAAGAAAGAAAGTGAGCCGAAGTGGCTGTTCTTGGTACGTAAGTTTCAATTTTGAATCGCGCTGTTTTATTGAGCAGGGTTCGAGATGCTGGAAACTTAGGGCACGATACCATGCGCGATGGCATGATCCCATCGATTTGGTGGGATCGCGCTGTTTTAGGTATGGTTTCATGCTCTCGAGTCATTTTGTATAGTGCGATATAAAATGAACGGTGCGATATATTTGAATCGTGCTATTAAAAATGTATCGTGCCATAACAAATTGGCTCGATTATGGCCCAATCTCTTAAAATCATAGCGCGAGTGGGTTTTATTTTAGCAATCATGCTTTTTCTATTGGTAATTTGCCTAATTTATTATTGTTTTGTTATATTGCCTCTAACAGTTTTTGTATTTGATTGATATTTTGTAGGTAGTCCCCGAAACTATCTATTTTGTTGGGGAGAAGGAACCTTTTCCTGGCTCAGGACCATTCTCTGGCCGAACGAGGTTTTTCTGGCACAGATAATGTTATGTCGACCTTCCACACCATCAAGAAGGTATGGGATGTCCTCAAGGAATGAGAGAGGATGGAGTTTAGGAGGTTGTGCTTTGGCCATTTCACTGAGCTCGACATTCAGATGACCGCCGACCCCAGAAGAAGGGGGGATTTTCAGGACAGCTAGTCAACTACGTGCTCTGCAAAAGAGCATATTGCAATAAAAGCTCAGAGTTGTGGTTCAACTTTGATGAAAAAACTGCTTGCTTATCAGTGTACGAGTTTGCCATTGTTACGGGTTTGCGTTGTGATGAGATTCCAGTGGACTTGAGGTCAGAAGCGTGCCAAACTCGTCTTTGGGACATATACTTCAAGACCAATGTAATCAAGACCTCCGACCTCCTGAACATGATTCACAAATGGTCTAGGGGGAAGCCCCAATAGGACAGGTTGAAGATTGCGTTGGTTTACTTCTTGGAGTCCACACTGCTGAGTTCAGACCCCAAGAAGTCGGTGAACCCATAGTACTTGAGAATGGTGGATGAATTGGAGGCTTTCAACAGATTCCCTTGGGGATCCATTGTGTATCCAGCCACCCTCGAGCAGCTGCAGTCCTGGGACCTAAGGGCTAAGTACGCCAATTATAAGGAGCAACTCCAGGCGAAGGGAAAGAAAGCCACCTACACTTTATAGGGTTCCCCTTTGCTTTCATGGTGAGCATTCTTTTTAATTTGGAGTTTAATGGAGTTATAAATGTTGTTAATTTGTGTGTTGTCATATTGTACAGATCTGGTGCTTCAAGGTAATGCCTCAGCTTGGTGTAGAGGTCGCGGAACATCTCACCCCAAAGAAATTCCCCCGGTGCCTCAACTGGAGGACCAAGAGGGGGAAGTGCATAGAGTTAACTTCCATTCTCGACTTTGTGGTGAGGAATCGGGTAATTTCATCGATCCTTTTAATTTTTTTTAATTATAGTTTTGTATTTTTCACTATGCATGGTATGGAGAGCTCAATTGTTCGAATTGAGCTGGTGTGGTAAGGTGCGATAGTATGTCGTGCGTGCGATAACATGTATCACGACACCAATGAGTTTGCTATTTTTGGGCGCGATTCTAGGTATCGAGGTGTGAGATTAGTATCTCAACATATTTTTATAGCTTAATTCAAGGAATTGAGCCAGCCATATTGATATCGCGCCTTCTCTTTGGTCCCTTTTTGTTTTTCTTGATTTTGTTGATTTGTGTATAATGTAATTTCTTAATCGTTGCAGATTATTGTGCACCCAATTCTAAAGATTTTGGAGGAGGAGGATGCCTTGCCTTACATGAGGGGAATAAGAATATGAGGCAGCACAATCGACCATCTCATTGATACTGAGATCATGCCGATTTTTTCAGATGGCCAACTTGTGTCCGACCCTGTTGATTGTGGGCAAGGTCCTCCTCCATCCCGACTAGAAAGGCATACCGTCCTGAGGGGAGATGTGGACGAAGAGAAACTCCACCATTCCCCCATTACCGGGGATGATCACTCACCCTCATCAGCCTGTCCATAGCCTGATAGCCAGCCACATCTGTAGGCCCAGCTGCAGCCGCAGCTCGATTGGTTCTTGGCTTAGTTGAGCATGTTTGAGTTAATGATGATACGCCACTTCGAGGGTTTGGTTAGAGGTACAGAGTCCCTATTGAATGCTCGACTAGACGAGCAAAGTGAATAACTCCATCGTCTCACAAGCAAGGTAGAGTGCATATTAGACTCCATCCTGCTTCAGCCTCAGGAAGAGGAGTGTTTAGCCGAGACCACCGACGTTCCGAATGAGGACATATACCAAACTCCTCCCACCATTGTTTTTGACGATGATACCTTAGTGGAGGAGGGAGACAAGGTGGAGAGCGAGACAGTGTTGTCTCCGGTAGGGGAAATGAGGATGGTTCAGAAGCAGAAGAAGAGTTGCTTCTAGTTGAGCCCTTATGTGAATGAGCCTTCCAAAATTGGAAGGTGGAGGAAGGGCAAGCCAATGTACCATGCTCTCGGATGGTTGGACGAGGCCAAGTACGTGGCGTTGTCGAAGTGGTTCAAGGACAAGGATGGGGTTAGTGGAATATAGGGTGGGACAACGACTTTTACAAAGTCGTTCTTTATCGATCTATTACGGAAGGGTGGGTGGCTCACGAACGATGTAATTTCTTTAATTTAACTTTTTCTTGTTAGATTGTAATACTTGGTTATTCCATTAACTGTTTTGTTTAGATTTAATATTGGGTTGAATGCTTACAACATCTTGATGAAATTATGTATTTGATGAGGAATAGGAGCTAGAAGTTCCTCGACATCTTTCTAAAGAATGTGGCAATCCTCGACAACTAATGGACACAGCCGGTCGGTAGTCGTTATGTGGCGGCCGTGGAGAAAAACGAGCTACAAACTTTTCAGTGTCTAGAGGAGTTGATAACGTACTGTTGGGGGGAGAGGCCCATTCGGGGAACTTCTTCAGAGGATATTGAGTTGCTGCTCATACCCCTCAACATCACCAATACCCATTGGGTCGCTATGGTTATTGATATTCCTAGTGGATTCATATACCTATTTGATTTTGATCCGATGGTGACCGATTCGGAGAAGATGAAGACCATCGTCGAACCTTTTAATTCTCAAGCAAAGTGGCATATTCGACCACCTGCTGAAGGTAAGGGAGGAGGCGCCACTCCAATACTCACAGGCAGTTGACGGAGTCCCCAGGCAGGTTACTTCATAAGTTTCAAAACCCTAAAATTTTAGGTCAATTTTTTTTAAAGTAGTTTAATATTTGTACTAACAATGTTGATAATTTATCTTTCAGGGGAGAATGTGGGGTGTTCACGTACAAATTTTTTGAGATGTACATGATGAAGTGCAAGTTGCGACACTTCAATGATGATCATTACTTCTTGGTCCAAAAACGTCTGGCGAGCGAGATCTTCACTCGTGATATGGACCCGTAGAGGAGCACTTCATCATATTTTTTGTGTGTAAATAACTTAATCAGATTATATTTTTTCATGTATATATATTCCAAGTATTATCTAATAAATGAGTACATATTCCGTATTAGATGAGAATGCAGCTTCTAACAATATTACAACGTCTAACTCCATCAATTAACCTAAATATGTTGTATCATGCTATTAAAAACTGCTCAATATGTTATATAGTGCGCACGATATGTTGGAATTACGCACAATGTTACCTTAATCGTCCAAGAAAGTATTTTGAAGTGGAAATTTTTTACGTGTCCTAATAATGTTTCACAATAACACAACGTGTAATGCCCCAAATTTGGAAAAAAAATTGTTAGTATTTTGGCTCAACATGGTGCTATATAACATATAGAGTGCACGATATGTTGTATCGTGCTATTAAAAACGGTTCAATATGTTATATAGTGTGCACGATTTGTTGGAATTGAGCTATATAATCTAATTTTTTCCCACATTTTTAAATATAATTATGGATGATTTAAAGACGTTCTGGGTGAAAAAAAAACTTTTAATTGGACGCATACAATAGTAAACCAAAATACGAGAGTAACAGATATAGGTATTTGTAGCTCTACATTATTGAATCGCACAATGTTACCTTAATCGTCCAACAAAGTATTTTGAAGTTGAAAAATTGTGTGTGTACCAATGATGTTTCACAATAACACAATGTGTAACGCCCCAAATTTGGAAAAAAATTGTTAGTATTTTGGCTCAATATGTTATATAGTGCGCATGATATGTTGGAATTGAGCTATACAATTCAATTTATTTATTTCCCACATTTTAAAATATAATTATGGATGATTTAAAGACGTTCTGGATGAAAAAAAAACTTTTAACTGGACGTATACAATAGTAAACCAAAACACGAGAGTAACGGATATAGGTATTCCTAGCTCTACATTATTGAATCGCACAATGTTACCTTAATCGTCCGAGAAAGTATTTTGAAGTTGAAATTTTTTATGTGTCCCAATGATGTTTCACAATAACACAACATGTAACACCCCAAATTTGGCAAAAAA
>WUAT03383921.1:0-10288 GCA_010015005.3 Ulmus americana
TCTTTCTCCTAAGTTTACTCAATATGATAAAAAGCTCTTACGTGCAAAGAGATGACCAATTTCTATAAGGCTAATTGAGTAATTTTCATTTAATTACATGTTCTACAACTTTCAGACAGTGTATATAAAACTCTCACTTTCTAAATCAGTTACAACATGTTGCATCAACGTGTTTAAAAATAAGAAATCACTTTTCTGTCTAACCAATGAGTTTAAAACATATATAATTTTTTATTTTATCTAATAAATTAAATCAATTATTTATTTAATCAAATATTTAATATTTATTAATCATAAATAAATATCCTTTATTATTATTATTATTTGATTTAAAACTTGTCTCCATTCAAATTTCTTTCCAATGTGAAAATCTCAACCAAATGATTTGATTTAAAACATTATATTCTTTGTTTTAAGTTATGAAATTGAATGACATGGAATAGACAGTGCATCGTCTAATTTTTACATGAAAGAAACTGTACGAATTTGTTTTTAGTTGTATGCTTTTCATAACTTTTTGTTCTTTCTGTATATGTTATTGGAAAATTTGCAACACAACCTGATTTTGCTTAAAGGTACATAGGAAATGTCATTATCCATGCAAATTTTCTTCTTCAAATATAGCTCTAGATCTGTCTGAATGTTGAAAGAGATTGGATTTGGGTATGTATTGTCAACCTCCTTCAATATATATATTGACAGGCTCTTTATATAAAGCTGCTTTTTTTTGTTTTTTGGGTGGTAAATTTTATACAGAGCTCTTAATTCTTGTATTTATCTACTTCTACATTTTATTTTGGGATTAAATATATATTTTTTATTAAAACATAAATAATCTTCGTTTTTAATCATTTTTTTTTTTTTCGTTTTAATCACTTATTTTGAATGTTTGAAGGTCTTTTTTATTTGATTTTAATATCTAATAAATATTAAAATTATTTTTGTTTGTCCAAAATAAGTCATTTAATACACACTAAGGGCCTATTTGGGACAACTTCTCAAAGCAGCTTTTGACTTTTTAAGGGATTAGAAGCTCTTTTATCTCTATTTGAGTGAATGCACTCCAAGTCTTTTAGTTTTTATAAGCTCTTTAAAAGAAGCATAACATTTGATGCTTCCGTTAGAAGTTCTTCTTGTAGCAAAGTGACGCATTTCTTATTTAAATATTTATATATAATAGTTTATTAATATATGTAAGAGTATATAAATAATAATTTAATTAACAATTTTTTAATTTCATTAATAATCTTAGACATTCATAAATAAAGTGTTTTAGTGTAATTTTATTATAAAAAAATTAGCTTTTCAAATATATTAATTAATTATAATTGAACTTCCCAGTGTAGATAAAGAAAAGAAAATTCTTATTCTGTATATGATTACTATTTTATAATATGTATAAAAAAACATAGAATAGTGTATCTTATCCTTTTCACAATAATAATTTATTAGCGCAATTAAAAAAAAATTATTGGCAAAAAAATAGTTTAAATATTAGAAATTTTCTAATTTCTTACACTAAATAATATGAATTTGTACTTTTTATATATTTCTATGCAATGAAAAAAGGACATATAAATTGAATTTTATTCAAATATGTATTTATACTATTTATTTTTAGCAGGAGTATAGTTGCTATGTTAATTTATAAGAAAGTGATGGTTCATCCAAACATACTTGAAAGCTCTTTTAAATACAAAAAGTTCTTCTAAAATATCCTATCCAAACATACACTAAAAAACCACAACTTTTACTTCTCTTATTCTACAACTTAAAAGTCAAAGTAAAAGTCATGCCAAACGAGCCCATAAAACGGATGCAGAACAAAACGAATCGATTGAAGGTCTAAACAAGACAACTTGAATGAAACAGAACATGAATCGTAAGTTTACGAAAACTATGCTTGGGACTGAGAAAAATCTATTAATTTAGCGAATATTAGTTAGATAAATTAATTTATGGATATAATCTTTTATTCTTGAAATGAAGGTTCATCATTCTTTGAAGCTTGAATTGTTGTTATCTCCTTTATTGGCTTGTAGAAGCATCTTGGCTGCGTTAATCTAAAATGTCTCTGCCATAAGCCTATATTCTATTTCAACATGCTAATTTGCTTATATTCCAAGTACGTTGAAAAGTTACTACTACTTTAACATGTGTAATCAGATGTTAAAGCCACCGAAATTGATAAAAGTGGATATGCACTTGTCTTTTCGTGTTGGGGATGTCGTCCAAGCTCTTGTGGTATTCTTTTCGCGTGAAGTGCCTTTGTTACTATTTTTCATGACATTGTAATCTAATGATCCTAATATTCAACAATTTGAAATACAATGAAGAGCAATCTAAGATCTTTGTTGTCTCTCTTTGAGGTTAGAATGGAGTGAGTTATTCAATCATAATAAAAGTTGCAGCTATAGTATAGTTGACATAAAACAAGTTTATTACACATATAAATCAGTTTTTTTCTCTCAATCATTATTTTTAGGATTGTCGTCTTAGTGGTTTGACTGCAATATTGGAATAGACAAGGTGGAATTTCAATTTCATCAGAAAAGTTATAAAATTAAAATTCCTATTACTCTATTTATCTGAATGGATTCATGTTATTTTCAGCATAGTATGTGGGAAAATTTAAGTATTGAATCCATGTTATAATTAAAGTTATTCCTTAATTCTCTCGATAAGATATCTCTTGGTGATGCAAGGGCTTATTATCTATCTACTACAAATAATGATCTGGGTGTCGTTTTTGCAGCAAGGATATTGTTCTTACTTTATTTTGGCATCTGGATGTTATATTTCAAGACAGGGTCACAAGGAAAGAATAAGCATGTTAAAACTCTAAATAGACTATATAATTATAAACCTTAGACTCCTAATGTAAAACTTTAAACGATAAACTCGATGTAAAAATATGAATAAAATAAAACTATAACAAAAAATAGTACAAAAGAATTGAAACTTTCATAATTAATTAAAGTTACAAAAAATTTCAATACTTTGAAAAAATATTATAATAATAATTTGCTAATAAAACTGGAGAACATGGGCAAAATCATAAATTGGGCATGATGAGGAAGAACCACTATTGCATATTGAACCACCGGGTGTCCCATAACGATTGACAGGTGATGACTCACCGGACGTCTCATAACGATCTCTGGTCTTCTCATATGTTTGTTACTGATACTATAAAGATAACCTTCATACTCACTAATCACCAATCCAAAGAAATTGATCATCTTATGAGAAATCTCCAAAGTAACTAACACCTAGCGTGATGAACTCCACCGCAGCGTTCAACCTTGAATATCTTTGACATTCTTTCTAGTTCAATCTTGCAGTCCATCAATTCATGATGAAAACGCGATATCTACTTAACATCGTATATTGCTCCAAATATTTTTTCGCTAACTTTTGCAAACTATGAAGCTGAACTTGGAATTGACTTTCTTGTTACTAGTTTCAAAAGGTAAGCCAAATCGTAATTCCCATAGAAGGTTATACATCGCAGTCTTTGATTACTCCTTAAAACTTAATGAACTTATTAGAAAATTCGACAATTGGTATATTGTTTTCCTTGATTTCATCTAAATTTAAAACATTATTTTTCATAAAAGTAATGGAAGAAGGTTTATGTACGTTAATTTTCTCATCGAAATCGAAAAAATTGAACTCTCATATACCGCAAATGTTTCCACTTTTGTCAAAGAGAGCCATACTATGTTGAATGACTTTGATTTCGATGAGAAAATTGAGATCCATGAGCCTTCATCCATTAATTTTTTGAAAAAAAAATTGTTTAAATTTGAATAAAATCAAGGAAAATGGCATATCAATTGCAGAATTTTCTAATAAGTTTATTCAAATTCTAAGGAGTGATCAAGGACTGCGATGGGTAACCTTCCATGGGAATTACGATTTGGCTTACCTTTTGAAACTAGTAATAAGAAAGTCAATGCCAAGTTCAGCTTCAGAGTTTGCAAAAATTAGCGAAGAAATATTTAGAGTAATATACAATGTTAAGTACATAGCGTGTTTTCGTTATGAATTGATGGACTACAAGATTAGACAAGAAAGAATGTCAAAGATATTCAAAGTTGAACGTCGTGGTGGAGCTCATCACGCTGGGTCAGACAGTTTAGTTACTTCCAAGATTTTTCACACGATGATCAATTTCTTTAGTTTGGTGATTAGTGAGTAACTAAGCATGAAGGTTACCTCTGCAGTATTAATAACAAATGTATGAGAAGGCCAATGATCGTTATGGGACGCCCAGTGGGTCGTTGCCCACCAATCGTTATGGGACACCTGGTGGTTCGATATTTTCGGCCAACAGTGGTTCTTCCTCGCCCACCCCAGTTTATGGTTTTGCCCCTATTACTATTCATGTTCCCCAGTTTTATTAGCAAACTATTATTATATTTAATCAAAGTACTGAAATTTTTGTAACTTTAATTGATTATGAAAGTTTCAAATTCTTTTATACCATTTTCTGTTACAATTTCATTTGATTCAAGTTTTTCCATCAACATTGAGTTTATCGTTTAAAATATAAAATTAGGAGTTTATAATTATATAGTATATATTTAGAGTTTCAATTTGCTTATTCTTTCTTTGTGACCCCATTTTGAAATGTAACATCCAGACACAAAGTAGAGTAAGAATAATATAGTCTAATCACCAAACCAAAAAAATTGATCATCTTATAAAAAATCTCCGAAATAACTAAATTGTCTAACCCACCGTGATGAGCTCTACCGTGCCGTTCAACCTTGAATATCTTTGACATTCTTTCTAATCCAATCTCGCGGTCCACTAATTCATGACGAAAATGCGTCATGTATTTGACATCGTATATTGCTCCAAATATTTCTACGCTAACTTTTGCAAACTCTGAAGTTAAACTTATAATTGACTTTCTTGTTACTAGCTTCAAAAAGTAAACCAAATCGTAATTCTCATGAAAGATTACCCATCGCAGTCTTTGATTACTTCTTAAAACTTGAATGAACTTATCAGAAAATTTGGCAATTGGTATGCTGTTTTCCTTGATTTCATCCAAATTTAAACAATTATTTTTCAGAAAAGTAATGGAAGAGTGTTCATATACGTCAATTTTTTCATCGAAACTGGAAAAATTGAACTCCCATGTACCGCCAATGTTTCCACTTCATCAGAGAAAGTCATACTGAGTTGAATGACTTTGAGATTGTCCATGTTGTTTTTCATATTACTATAAATGATACCCTCAGATGCTAGTCTAAGAGTGTATCGAATAAATCCCGAAAACTCGCTATCAAAAGAAACCACTGAGAAGCGAGGTAGATAGCTTTCGAAAACGTGAAATTGATAAACAAAATTATTCTTCTAAACTTTCATGATTTCTAAGCTCTCTGCCATAATCACAAGTACCATAAGTTGCAAAATTATTCTTGAATAATTTTTTTCTTTCTTTACCTTCTATATTTATAGATGGAAATTTTTTAGTTGAAGTGAAGGTCAATTTCAACTAAGATTCTAGACTTCTATTAATATGTATTTTACAATTTTTAGTCCAAGTAATTAATTTCAACTAGGAGTCTATCCTTTTTAAGAAACTTCTATATTTATAAAACAATTTTTTTTTCCGAATATTAAAAATAATTTCAATTTTCATGAAAAGTCAAAAGTAGGACTCATTGATGATTAAATTGTTCCAAAAATATATATATTTTTATTAAGAATACCAAATTAAAAGTTAACATTTTCACTTTTTTTTTTATCCGAGTCATTCTTATAATCATTTAACTTTTACTTTATTTTAAAATATTAGTGA
Organism: Ulmus americana; assembly: GCA_010015005.3. Taxonomy (NCBI): domain Eukaryota; kingdom Viridiplantae; phylum Streptophyta; class Magnoliopsida; order Rosales; family Ulmaceae; genus Ulmus; species Ulmus americana. The sequence goes on from WUAT03383921.1 coordinate 5,819, forward strand.
ACACTTTAATTGATAAATTTAGAATTTTTTTTTTCATAAAAAAAAAACTATAATAGGACTGAGAAAACATAGATAATTATGAAGAACATGAGGTTGACTTTGGAAGTTTCCAAAATGTGAGGTACTGAGGTCCGAATATAATATTTGTATAATTAGAGAATACCTATATAATAATAATAATAATAATAATAATAATAAAAAGGGTGTTTACTCTGAATATTTATCTTCTAATTCAATATTTACTTTGAGCATGAATGAGATTGAAGACATAGGGTACAAGGTGATTTCATTATAAATACTTCGAAGAGAATTTCGTATTGAAAATTGGGAATGAAATTATAAATAAAATTTACTACAAATTTCCCCTTAGAGAAAAGAAATTAAATTTAAACATATTAGAATGATTATATGATAATTAACCAATGATTATTAACAAATAGAAAATAAAAGCACTCTAAATATTTATAAAAAAAAATGAAAAAAAATATACGGGGATAATTGAATAATAGGTTTTTTTTGGGTAAAAAAAATCTATAATAGGATTTAGAAAACATGCTAAATCGATAAAATGAAAACGTGCTGGAAATCGTAGATTTTAAAAATTAAAAAAAATCAATTCTAAATTTTATTAATTAAAGTGTTTAGTAATTTTTAAAAATGTAAAATAAAAGTAAAAGATGATTACTAAAATAAAAAATGTGAAAATGTTAACTTTTTAATTGAGTATTTTTAATAAAAATAAGTTTTTTTAAATAATTTAAATTTATTTTTGTTTATAAAATACCTATTTATAGTTCCTAGTTGAAGTTAAACTTCTTCGACTAAAACCTTTTCATTTATAAAATATAGAAAGTAACGAAATAAAATTTATTCAAAAACACTTTTTCGACTTATTATGCTTGGTGATCATGACAGAGAGCTTAGAAATCATAAAAGTTTGGAACAACAATTTTGTTCATCAATTTCACGTTTTCGAAAGCCGTTTACCTCACTTTCTAGTGGTTCCTAATTTCGCTATAGAGTTTCCGAGGTTTGTTCGAGACACTCTCAGACTAGCATCTAAGGGTATCATCTACAACGATATGAAATACAACGTGGGCAATCTCAAAGTCATTCAACTCGGTATGACTCTTTTTGACGAAAGTGGAAACATAGGAGGTACATGAGAGTTCAATTTTTCCGATTTCGATGAGAAAATTGACATACATGAACCTTCATTCATTACTTTTCTAAAAAATAATAGTTTAAATTTAGATGAAATCAAAGAAAATGGCATACCAATTGCTGAATTTTCTAATAAGTTCATTGAAGTTCTAAGGAGTAATCAAGGACTATGATGGGTAACCTTCTATGAGAATTATGATTTGGCTTACTTTTTGAGACTAGTAACAAGAAAGTCAATGTCAAGTTCAGTTTCAGAGTTTACAAAAATTAGTGGAGAAATATTTAGAGCAATATACGATATCAAGTAAATGACGCATTTTCGTCATAACTTAGTGGATCGCAAGATTAGACTAGAAAGAATGTCAAAGATATTCAAGATTGAACGTCGTGATGTAGCTTATCACGCTGCGTCAGACAGCTTTGTTACTTCGAAGATTTTTCACAAGATGATCAATTTCTTTAGTTTGGTGATTAGTGAATATGAAGGTTATCTTTACAATATTAATAACAGAAGGCCAATGATCGTTATGGGATGCCAAGTAGGACATTACCCACAAATCGCTATAGGACACTTAGTGGTTCGATATTTTTGGTCAATAGTGGTTCTTCCTTGCCAACCCCTAGTTTAGGGTTTTTCCCCGTTACTATTCATGTTCCCTAGTTTTATTATCAAATTATCATTATATTTAGTCAAAGTATTGAAATTATTGTAACTTTAATTGATTATGAAAGTTTCAATTCTTTTATACAATTTTCTATTACAATTTTATTTGTTCCATCAACATTGAGTTTATCATTTAAAGTTTAACATTAGGAGTTTATGGTTTATAATTATATAGTCTATATTTAGAGTTTCAACTTGCTTATTCTATCCTCGTGACTAGGGATGTAAACCGATCCAATCGAACCTTTTAGCACATCCAATCCAATTCAATTCAATTAAATGTTTTCAAATCCAAATCCAATCCAATTCGATCAGATTAATATATATATATATATATATATCCAAATTAAGTGTTTTATACATAATTTAGAATAAAAAATTTACATTACTATAAAATTAACTACATATAGTAAAGTATTTAATATGAAGTTCACATTATAATAAAGTCATAATATATTTCTCGACAATTTTGACGTTTGTGGAAAAAAAAACTCATCAATTTATTCTTTTTGTTTAATTTGATTTTAAAATGATTTTGAAGTGTTGAAAAAAGTAGGGCATGTTTGATTCAACATTCTGTAGCATTTTAAACATGGTATTTTAAGCAGTGATTTTGTTTGATTCAAAGTATTCTAAATAGAGCATTTGAAACAAGATTATTTTTTGGTTGAGAGTATTCTCAACAAAGTTTTTGTAAAGAGTAGTGGGTCCACAGAATTTAATAATAATAAAATAGAAAGAGGTAATATTTTATTTAAAAAGTGGTGGAGAGAAGTAATATTTTATTAAAAATGTGATAGAGAGAGATAATATTTTATTAAAAAATAATAAGGCAGTTAAAAGACATAATATTTTATTAAAAAGTAGTGGAGAGAAATAATAGAGAGATATAGTTTTTGGAATAGCATCCAAAGTAAGGTATTGGATATTTCAAATACCCTAACCAAACAAGTGGGAGAACTTGAAATATCAGTAAGGTATTTCAAGTATCGAGCCAAACGCAATTTTATTATAATTACAAATTATTCTCTAAATTGTGTACAAAACATATATTTTTTATTACTATTAGATACATTTTACTAGTTAATTAGGTATAAATATATGATGTAAATTTATTTATTTTTAATTAATATATAGGGATTAGATTGAATTGCATTTGATTGAATTTTCGTATACGAAATCCAAGTCCAATTAGAAATCCAACTTTTCAAATCCAATTAAATTGGATATCCAATCTTAATTGGATTGGATCGGATCGGTTGGATATCCAATTAGATTAGTTATTTTGTATAGCCATATCCGTGACCCCATTTTGAAATGTAACATCCAGACACAAGGTAGAGTAAGAAAAATATCCTTACCTGCTGCACTCTCTGCATAAACAGCACCCAGATCATTCTTTGCAGTTGATAGATAATATGCCCTTGCATCACCAAGAGATAGCTTATGGAGAGAATTAAGGAATAACATTTAGTTATAGATGGATTCAATTCTTAAATTTTAACATAGACTAAACTGAAAATAACATGAATCCCTTAAGATAAATAGAGTAACAGTGAACTGAAATCCAAAACTTTTATGATGAAATTGAAATTGCAATTGCACCCTGTCTATTCCAATATTGCAGTCAAACCACTAAGATGAGAATCCTAAATATAATGATTTAGAGAAAGAAAAAAATTGATTCGTTTGTGTAATAAACTTGTTTTATGTCCACTATACCATAACTGCAACTTTTATTATGATTGAATAACCCACACCATTCTAATCTCTCAAAGAGAGAGAACAAAGATCTTAGCTTGCACTTCATTGTATCCCAAAATGTTGAGTAATAGGATCATTAGATTGAAATATCATGAAAAACAGTAACAAAGACACTTCACGCAAAAAGGATACCACAAGTGCTCGGACGACATCCCCAACGCGAAAAGACAAGTGCATATCCACTTTATCAATTTCGGTGGCTCTAACATCTGGCTGCCTGTTAAGTAGTAGTAACTTTTAGACATACTTGAAATGTAAGCAAATCAGCACGTCGAAATAGAATATAGGCATGCAAATATTGTCCTCTAACACCACAACAATTGTCAAACAGCAGCATGGCAGATACATACTAGATTCAATGCCGCCAAGTTGCTTCTACAAGCCAATAGAGGAAATAAAAACATTTCAAAAATTACAAACCTAACAGTACACTCTTACCTGATTATACCCAAAAACAATTCTCGCACAGACTTGGGGCCAACACACATTATGACAGCAGCAGCCATTCTCGCCATCACTAGGTAACCTATTAAAATCAAGAAAAGCACGATAAGGTTAGAAACCAAGTAATAAAGTCTCTATAATGCTGAAAATTTCAGGCCTACAATAACACCAATGTAATCCTGTCATAAGTAGCTATATGTTTCACCTTATGAACTATAATATAGGCATAAAAGGAACATAAACCGCTAGACGCTTTAGAACTAGGCCTTTAGAGACTAAACATAACAGTAAAGCCACTTACCTGAGCAACAACAATGATTCTAGGCTCCGGAACAACGCCACGAGCTTTGTGATCAATTATTTCCACAGTAGGTCTCTGTGGACGATAATCAAATTAACAAAACTATTCTACCAGCATTATCATTAAACATACA
>WUAT03384032.1:0-10288 GCA_010015005.3 Ulmus americana
AGGACTAAAATGATCAGTGGTTGATTTTTTTGAAAATGAGGGGCATACATGTCTTTTACATTGATAAAATTTGATAGAAATCTAAAAAATTAAATAGTGTGGAATAAAATAAAAATAAATCCACAAAACTCATTAATAACTTAATTTTCTCTGACCACTTTTGAAGCATTACATTTGTAGAACTTTTTTTTTTTTTTTTGGGGGTAAAAAGTCATTTTTATCCTTGAATTGATTAAAGCGATTTTTTACCCGAAAAAAGTTCTACTAGGACCCTTCAAATGGGAGGTAGTTATGTAAATTTCCCTTTTTTTTTTTTTTTTTTGGAGGAAATTATATGAGATAACCTTTTTTTCATTAACCATATTATTTTTTTCTTAATTACAAAATTATTACATTTGAGAAACTTTTTAGATGAACTTTTTTCATTATTTTTAATATAAAGTTCGATTTTTGTAATAGAATTGATTAGAGAGGATAAATGTTTGGTGAGTGGCGACTTAATTTTGAAGGTATTCATGCCAATATGACGATTTTGCTCCATTGGCCCATTGGGCTTGTTGAGATAAAATCGAGCGATCACTGCTCTCCTAAGCCCAATCCATTCGTCCCGGATAAGGAAAAAAAAATAATTTCCTTCCTATAATAATAAATTGATTATGACATATCGACAAAATCCTAACCCTAGATTATTTGAATAAAATCTGCTTTATTTTGTTCATTCATTAGAAAACAAAACTCAACTAAATATATCAACGTTAAGTATAATTAAAGGGATTCTAAAGATTTTGGTTTGCATAAATCATTATTTTATTAATCGAGAACTTATTTAATATAAATGATTGAGTGTTTGTAGCAAGTTTGATATGATAATCATGTTAATTAGTTTGCTTCATGTGCCACTCAAAATAATAAAACATAATTGAATTATTAAACAATAAACCTTGCTCCTTATGAAGATTATTATTATAAAGGTAAGGCATGTGAGAGCTAACCAACTAAAAATTAGTATCAACACGAAATGTGATATGTATGTCTTTCGTGTGATAAATATGTATATTTTATAAATTAAATCTCACCGTCCCTTAATATTATTGCAAAGTAGTAAACTAAAATCAAATTAGTTTTCAATAAATCTCAAACCAAAAAAATTAGAAAAACTAAGGGCTATATTTGGTTTCCATATAGTTTTTTTATGCTTTTGAATCCTACAACATTTTCATATAAAATTTCATTCTGAAAAATATATATATATCTCAGTCACTTTATAATAATTTATTATTTTTCACCTTAAAAAAAAATATATATATTGGGTTAGTTTGAAAAATTACTTAAATTTTTTTAAATCTTATCATATTCTTTAAAAATTTCAAAAAATTCGTTATTTTCTCTATTATAACCACCATCCTATTCTATTCTATCACATGGAAACTACCACTTTTTATATCATTCTACCTAGTCTATCATCTTACATATGTGGACCCTACTACTTTTTACACTATATTATTAATATCTCTGCCATCTTTTGCGTAAAATATTTTTTTAATATTATTTTATTAGTAAACCTCATGGACTCCATCACTTTTTACAAAAAAAATATTTTTTAATCTTGTGAAACTCATCTATTTTTACCAAAATTTTTAGAATCCTATCCCCAAAAATTATTCTGCTTATAATCACTAAAATCCTATTTAAATCGCGTCTCAAACGGACCCATTATTTTTCATGCAAAAATAAAATTCATAAATATATCATAATCAACCCAAAAATTGAAAAAATTAAGCCTAGTGTCAGTTTTGTGTGGGTCTATTTTTGTTTTATCCCACACTATTTAAGTTTTTAGATTTCTATTAAGTTTTTTTTCTATGTAAAAGATATTTTTGTCATCATTTTTAAAAAATCAACTACTGACCAAAAAACAATGACATGATATTTTAATCATAAAACTGATATTTTTCAAATTTTTTGTTTTTATTGATATTTTTTTAATAAAGATTCCTAAAACTGGCATTTTCTAAATTATCATACCCCTCGAATTTGCTAATCATAACCCTATTATTATTATTTTTTCTTCATCAAATTCTCTCATTTTTCCTACCAATTTTTGTTCAGCATTTTCTATTTAATTCACAACCAATTCTCTAAACTTTCTGCCATATGGTTTTGAACTTTTACTTTTCTTTTGTTTTCCAAGGTAATTTGCCCCTATGTTTATGACTATATAAAATATGTCTTTCTTTGTTTTCGTCCCTTCTTATCAAACAATATTATTATTATTATTATTTTAAAGGGATCAAACGGTATTCTTAAGACCAAAACAAAACGAGAAAGAAAAAAAAAATAAAGAAAAAAAGTATTAGTTAATTAAACCCATCTAGATCTCTTGCTTTGTAATTTCACGAGAACTTTATGATAAGTTGACTCTAGAAGAATCTACACAAAGTTCTAAATTCTAATCGATAATTTATGTTTGAAATCAAATCTAAAACATTTTTAAACACAAAATGGTTGACCTTATTGCCTAATTGATGCAACTCTAAGACATTGCAGCAAGTGTAATTGGATTGTCGGCAAACTTAATACCATGAGAGAACCTCAAGTTTAATTCTCCAAGAACTAGATCTGAATTAGATTAATTTTATAGAGAATTAATTATGTTTCCAAGGCATTAATTAGAAGCTCACTTCATTAAATTGTAATATATAATTTAATTTTTAAATCCTCAGAAGTATAATTTATCCCAAAAATAAATAATGATAATTTTCTTACAAAATTAGCCTTCTTTCGCTTGAGAATGAATAGATTTGATGAGCGTTGATATGCAACATTATTCTTCTTTTTATTGAGAAGTATTCATAAAAAAAAAGAAATAATTATTGTTTTGGTGAAAATAAGAATTCCAAAGTTACAAGCAATGGTTGATGCAAATTTTATAATTTTTGGTTTTGAGACCATTAGGTATAGACATAAATGTATAACAGAATTTTACTTTTTTTCTTATAATAGTATAATTTTCGATCCTTATATAATAATGATAATTGGTACTAATCACGAAAGAGATGCCACCGACAAACTTATTTATTCAATTTTAAACTTCCTTAAACGTCAATTAAGTATCTAGTTTTAGAAAGTAATAAAAGAGAGAAAACGCGTCTTGGTCTTTTTTTTTTTTTTTTTTTTATATATATAAATATAAAATAAATATAACTGAGAGCTCATTAGCTTTATTCTTTTTATTGTTTTATTTTTATTTTTACGTAGCTAGGCAATCACTCTCGCCAACAATATTGATGGATTAGTTTTTGTACTAAAAGTCTAAAAACGAAAAATGAGATCTCATTTATTGACCATAGGCTAGTTTGAAGTGAGTTGTACTTTTTTTTTTTTTTTTGAAAGAGAAGTGAGTTGTACTTCACCATCTGTAAAATTCGAGTTCTTGTTTTCAGACGTTGCTACTTAAATAAAAATAAGTCATTAATTAATAAATATTACTTAACAATTTATTAGTCAAACCCTCTCAAAACAATGTTTGGCTTTCTCCGGACAATAATAAAAGATTAAAAAAAAGAGCACCTCGTATTCTTATTGAAAAGTATAAATTAGCCACTAAGAAACGGAAAAATTTTATTAATAAAAAAGTTTAAAAATAATGTTGAAAGAAATTGTGCAATAATGAATAATTATAATTATAACTTCTTGGCAAAACAAACCGTAGTCATTGATATTATAATAAATTATGTCAAACTAAAAAATTACTCTAATATCACTTATGAAAGTTTATTGATTCGGTTTTACCTCTAACAGTAGTAGAGATCTTGAATTTTCTTGATCATATCATCCCTTTAGATGAATTATTATCGTGATAAATCTATATTTAGTAAAATAATCTACAATCAAGTCAATATTGAGATAATAAATAACAACACGAGAAAAAAAAAACGGAGAGGTCCATATGCCACCGACGCTATTGTCCAAATTTTGTTACCTCAGTCACTAAACGATGCGTTGCTTTCAAAAAAATCCGTCTTCAAATAGTTCGGTCGTCGAAGTTTCAATGCGCACCAATTTAGTGTTCAAAGTTCTAAACCAAAACCTTCTATACGGCCACTTTCTTCCCTCTGTGTTGTTCCTTGTTCAACACTACCCCGTCATCTTCTCTATCTCCTGTTTGCGAGTCGATAACCATTTTTCTTGACCGAGAGCCCGACAACACACCTAGAGGCAGTGCCAGAGCTCCGACCTCGAACACATCACTCTTCTTTTTCTCTGTGCCTCTCTAATCGTTAGAGGGACTTTGACTACTTTTTGGGGTAATTCCAAATCTCACAACTGTCTTAAACGTTGCAGCTAGTGCAACTTTTTCCAAATTTTTCAACAGAATAATTTTTTCTTAAATTTACATAATTATTACCAAATACAATAAATAGCTTTCAAATTTCAAAATATTTTTAAATATTTAGTTTATGTATAATTAAAGAGTTTAAAATTTTAAAACTTATTAGCATATTTTATCATTCTCATCATAATAAACTATACTTTGAATTTTAAAAATAAATTATTTTTATTATTTCCATTTATTAGTTTATGAAAGACATAAAATTATGTGATGGAACTAAAATCAACTTTTTTGTTTGCTCTATATTTATTCAAAATTTTCTTTTAAAGGAATAAGAAATAAATAATTTTGGTTCATCAATTTATAGCTCCTCTTATAATTTTTATTCTGTTTGTTTTCAGTCAAGTTAGTATTAGGCTAATATTATATGATGGATTTTTATTCACACAAGGAAATTTATTCATTTAGAAAGAAACTTTCTTGTATGCACCTACATTTACAGAGAACATAGATGGAGCTACGGAGATATTCAGAGAGAAAAGACGAGAAAAATTAAAACTTAAAGGCAACAAAACATTTCTTTTTATGGAATATTTGATATTTTCCGAATTAAAATTTGATTTGAATTCGTCCAATTAGATAAGTATCCTATTACTTTCTTAATTGGTAAATTCGAATTGGTTTATTAATAAATTTATTTTTGTTTTTTTGATGAATTCGATTTTTAGCATCAGACATGATTTTTTTAATTAAAAATCATTCAAAGCAAAATTTAGTTTTTTTTTTTTTTTTTTTTAAATGTCACGTTTAAGGGCCATTAAAGCCCTAATGGTTGGGCCTTAAAAAATAATAATAAGAAAAAAGAAAAAAGAAAAAAAAATTGATCCAATTACTTAAACCACTTCTCAAAATAGTCCTTTTTCTAATTTTGCTCTATTTAAATATGGTATTTACTTAGTAATTTAAATGGGCAGGCCAAACAGGCCGATAATTGAACAGAAAGATCAGTATAGCTAGCTTAATGCTAATTTTGCTGGAAATTCGTTGGGAGGAGAAGAGGAGCATTGAAACTTAGAAAAATTAGTGGCAAAGTCAGGTCCATTCTAGAAGGCCGATTTATGTACGGGCCTCAATGTAAACAAAAATGGGCTTTAGATTTTTCACAAAAGCCCACAGCTGGTATATGGTAATGAGGCCTATAAAATTGAGGAAATTACGTGGGGGAACTACAGGAATGCCCCTAAAATGAGGCATTAAAACATTTATATCTTTTTTAAAAAATCCATTACAAATGTGCAATTTTTTTTACCTGATTTACCCTTCGACAAAATGAGAAATTATAAAGAAACGGAGATAAATGACTTAAACATAGAAGGGATTTGAAATACTTTTTTATTCCTCTACGTTCATCTAACTTAGTTTCTTTGTAATTTGTCGTTTTGTGGAGGGGTAAAATAGGGAAAAAAGTTGCACATTTGTAATGGATTTAAAACAAGGGTATAAATGTTTTAATGCCTCCTTTTAGGGGCATTCCTGTAGTTTTCCCATAAAATGAGGCCTCTAACTAACATGAAGCCTTATAACATTTTTACCACTGAATGAAAAGTATTACAAAAATGGAACTTTTGTAATCATAATGCCTCAAGGTTGTTTGACCAACCAGTATTTTAAAAACTCATGACTATTTGTTTTGTAATTTGTCAAAAAATCTCACTTCTTGTAACAGTAACTTCACATGGATAGGTCTCACTCTCTACTAACTTTTTAATAAAATATTACCTCTCCACTACATTTTTAATAAAATATTACCACTCTCCACCACATTTTTAATAAGATATTATTTATTTATATTCTATTATTATTAAATTTCGTAAACCTTCTCACTTTTTACAAAAACTCTGTTTAAAATATTCTCAACCGAACAAAATTTTATTTAGAATTCCTTGTTTAAAATGTTATTTTTAAAATACTCTGTTTAAAATACTGTAGAATTACGAACCAAACGGTCACATATTATTTTAAAATTTATAATAATTAGTCAACGAAGGATTCTACAAATCTAATAATTTTTTAGTGGAGTAAAAATGTGTACGTGTCGCAAAAAGGATACTTATGGAGTAATTTCTTCAATAGTAAACCATATTTTACTGCTTCTAAACATGTCGTTTTCTTCTATTTCCCGCAACGTTTTCGTTGATTTACTCTAAATAAAGAGAAAATTATGCATAATATCACTTTTGTCAGCCTATCTTTGTTTTATATCACATAGTTTAAATTTTTTTTTTTATTATGTTTAAGATATTTTTGCCTTCATTTTAAACATTTTTGCCCTTATCTTGAAACAATAACCATTTGTTAGATTTTCAATAATCAACAAAAAATTAACCGATTTTCAACTACCGACTAAAAACTAATCACATGTTAGTTTTTCAACAACAGATCAAATATCAACTATCGGTTGACTTTCATTTAAAAAAGAACTATTGGTTGACTTTTATCTAAAAATCAACAATTGGTTGACTTTTCAAATACATGGCATTTTAGTATTGAAAAATACAAAAAGTGATATTTTTAAATTTTTAATTTTCCATGATATATTTTAAATAATATCTTTAAAAAATGGTATTTTTATAATTGTCCCTAAATAGAAGGTCTTTTTTTTCTTTCAAGTCAATAGTTGGTGATTCCATTTAAGTCGTTCAGCTCCTCATAATTATTTTATGAACAAAACATTTTCTTGTTTATCAAAAAATAAAAACCGTTCAAAAAAAAATATACAAAACAAAGAATTTTTTTTTTTTTTTACTACAGAATTATAAAATGGTACGGTCTGAGACAGCTGTTTATATACCCGAGAAAGAGAGAAAAACAAACAAAATTATAGTTCCCATATTTAGAGGTCCCAAAGTTGGATTTTTTTACTAAATATGTACACTGCAAGGCTGCAATTTTGTGGTCGTATCTTTTTTATTCATTTTTGTGTTTTTATTTGTTTAGTAATTTGAAGTTGTATTTATTCCAAAAATTACTTTTATTTTTTAATAATCTCAAAAAGTACCCTTGAAGTTGAATTTTTAGTCATTTAGTATCTTAGGTCAAACTTAAGTTGATTTTATGATTATGAATTGTTTGAAATGTCCTTTTGTTCAATTTTATTTTTGGAGAATTTGAAAGGATTTTTTTTTTCCTTTTTGGAATTATATTTTATGTACTATAAACTAAAATAAATAAATATTTTTTTAGGAGTAAGGAAACCTTAAAACTAGGGTTGCCTATTTTTCAACCTAAACTAATTTTGGACAGAACTAAACCAAATTAAACCCAAATGATTTAGTAACAGATCTAAAATGTACCCAAATGGTTTGGTAACGAGTCCAAAATTGTGAAACCAAACCAAACTAAAACCGACCAAACTCTATATCTCAAATATTTTTTTATATATATTACCTTTAACTTTTTAAATCTTTCACAAATTTATTTTAAAAAAATTCATCTTAATTATTTATTTATTCACAAAATTTTCTCAAACTCATACCATTAAAATTTACAATTTCTAAATTGTTCAAAGCCTTAAACCCAAAGCCGAAACCTAAAGGCCTAAAAACAATTAAACCAAACATTTCCTTATGTTTCACACTTTCACTATCTTCTTTTCAAATGAGTTGGTAATGGGCATAAAATGTACCAAACAGATTTTGGGAAGAATCAAACCAAATCAAACCGAACCCAAATGATTTGGTATGGGGTCTAAAATGTACAAAACCGAAATAAATAGTTTAGGTCATGATTTGAACCCAAAACCACTCAAACCAACCCATGTACAACCCTACTTAAAACATTACATATCTAAAATTGGAGTAAGGGTAAATCTCATATTTAAAAATTTTGTCAGCTTAAGTTTAACACATTACTAAATGACTAAAAATCTCACTTCAAGAGTGCTTTTTGATATTATTTAAAAACGATGATACTTTTTAAGATAAACACAAACTACAAAATACTAAATAGATAAAAACTCTCAATTTTTCTTGTTCTTCTACTTAGAGAATTTTTGTAGAATTCCATTTTTCTGTAAATATATGGCTCGGTTTTTGGGCCCATTTGGGATTGCTTTGAGCTCTGTTTCTGCTACAATAATAAGCAGAAAGCCTAATATAATGTTTGATAAATATTGTGCCTGTTTTATTGAGCATTATGCAATATTGTAAACAGAGTATTGTAACAGTGATTCTGTGTGGTTAAGAGTACTGAGAACATAGTATTGTAAATAAAATTGTTGTTTGGTTTAAAGTATTGTAAACAGAGTATTGCTGTTTGGTTAAGAGTATTCTAAACAAGATTTCTGTTCAGTTCAGATTATTCTACACAAATTGTTTTCTTCATATGGGCCATGTTTGCGACCCTATTCCACTTATCTTATCGTAGCCTATGTTCTAAAATACTCACTTTTCCCCCAATTCTAACATTTATCTTAGACTCATTTGTAACATTTTTTTTTTGTTTTCCTTCCTCTTTTTTATCTCACATTAATTAGCGTGAACAACTAGTTTTGTACAATTTAAATGACCAAATGAGACCATCAATTTTAAAATTTATAAAAAATTACTCCAAGTTTTTTCATATGTCAGTACATATTTCGGATCTCTCCTACATAAAATGCCTACTCAAGTTTTATTGTTGGGAGTTCCATATCATATATGTCATGTGGTCACGAAAATGACCCATAGCACTTCCATCATCATTTTGTTGTTGAGTTGATGGGTCTACATCTTGATCATTACTCTCATCATCTTGTTGGTCCTCCTGGGTGTTGAATAATTTTTCGTTGTCAGCAAACATCTTTATAAAGTTATGTAGGACGGCGCAGGCTATGATGATATCTCTCTACTTTTGCACTGAGTAATGCGGAATCCCTTTGAGAATGCGAAATCTATTCTTCCAAATTCCGAACGTCCTTTCCACAACATTGCGAAGGGATGCGTGCTGATAATTGAACATCTCCTTCTTTCGATCTCCACCTTGCTACCTTCTATCCTGTATATGGTAGTTTGTGCCGCGGTTCGGGGCCAGATAACCAGGGCGGTTTGCATAACTCGAATCTACCAAATAGTATTTACTTGCAATTTTAAAAAACATGTGTTAGAAGTAGTCACAAGTATAATTTCATTACATCATAAAACACATACATAGTTAAACTTACCCATAGGTGAATGCGAGAATCTAAAGTTTGGGTCAACTTGGGCATCACGCAACACCCGGGCATCGTGGACCGAACCTTCCCATCCAGCCACTACATAAGTAAATTTCATTTCAAAATCTACAATTGCCAACAATTTCTGACTCGTATATCCTTTCTGGTTACGGAAAGCAGCCTGTAGGTGTGCATCCACTATACACGGAACGTGTGTACCATCCATCACTCCAACACATTCCTAATGCATGACACGGTATGTAAATTCAAATCAGCAAGAATGTACTACAACTATTGAAATTGATAACACGTTTCAACAACAAATAATATAAATCATTTTTCTTCATGTCCGCACCTAAAAGTATGGGAAGAAGTTTTGACTATTTGATATCATGGAAGATACCTGCTCGAAATCTGGAGGGCCAATCAAATGAGGAGCCAATGAAACTAAGTGCGAGCAAACATTGTTGAAGTGTTTGCTAACGGTCTCACCGAAGTGCCGCCATTCATAGCTACTTCGTCGGTGGCTATCGCAATGGTTGACAATGGTTAGAAATATCATCAGTTGCTCATGTGCGGAAATGGACCTAGTATTTTGAAGTCCATTTTCTGTAAGAAGGCTAGACAACCTAAAGAAACATTCTTTGTTGAGTCGCAGAACTTCAACAAATTGTTCGTCATGGCAAGAAAGAAGCTCCAACGTTCGGTTTCGCCCACTGAATGCTGAAACGTGCTTAGGTACTCTGGAAGATGCTCGCAGCTTC
>WUAT03384143.1:0-10287 GCA_010015005.3 Ulmus americana
GAAAATCTTGAATTTCTTGCATTCCACTGTGAAAACTTCTTGAATTCTCATACAAAACCTTTTTTAAACAACTTTTAGAACTTCTTGTATAAAACAATGAGTGTTTTATCTTTTACGGTGCCTTTATCAACTTAGCTTCTATCTCGTTTCGTATCTTCTTCTGGCGCATTCCACTCTTCAACCAATGAAAACGTGCCACGTGGGGAACTTCACTTTTTCCCACCCATTTCCCCCTTTTTTTTCTTTCAAGAATTGAAAATTCAAAAAAAAGAATATCAAAGTGACATCATTCCCTGACATTGGCGGCTAAACTTTCTGTATTCTTGCAATGATGGTGATTTACAACCCCTTAATTTCGCAAAATTCAAAGTCCTGGTTAGACGTTCCCCATGGCTTCTGCACGTTCATTTAGGACTTTATCTCGAAGAACTCAATTCGAAAGGTCATCCGCTCATCTAAACTTTCTTTTGTCAAAAATTCCAAGCTTTCACTTCACCAGTGGATTGGGATACCGGAGCATTTATGGCGCGAACCTCTGTCGGTTTAGATTTTGGCGAATGCCAAAGTACAAAAGTTGGCTCCTCTATTACGATTATGAGGATTACGTTGAGGCAACTCTTTCACGGTTTCGTTGCAAGCGAACCAAAGATCTGCTTGCACATTTATCCGATGACGACATAGATTGCCCTTGTCGAATCAAATTTTCTGGTGTTCCAGTGAAGCGTCCTGAAGATACTAATATTTACAATCCCAAGACTCCCAAGCCTTCTAAGGAGAAGATGAACTTTCTTCAAAAGTTTATTGCTAAAGATAAGAGTACTGCCATAAACCTAGGGCAACTAATCAACCCCTTTGGTTTCTCTATTCTTTGAAGATGTACTACATACCTTTAATCGTACAGCACCGGGAATCCTATTCCCTTGATGAAGAATAGTCAAGAAATTATCCAAAGGGTTCCCTCGGAAGCGCTGATCTTTGAACAGAAGGCTAGCATCAAATTTATTCCTTTGGGAAAAAATCTTCTGTACCTTCAAAATTTTGAGATGAACATTGCTTCAACTCATTTATTTTGGATGCTTCCACCCATTAAATAAAGAGTTTTCGCAACATTTCAATCTCTAAAGTGTAGATTCTATATCCTTTAAGAAAGGGCTTGCTCTAAGCCTTTAGCTTTCTCAATTGGTCTTTAGAGAAAGGGCTTGCTCTAAGCCTTAGCTTTCTCCGAGAAAGGGCTTGCTCTAAGCCTTAGCTTTCTCAATCGATACTTGGAGAAAGGTTTTGCTCTAAACCTTTAGCTTTCTCAATCGATTCTTGGAGAAAGGGCTTGCTCTAAGCCTTAGCTTTCTCCATTTTAAGAAAAGGCTTGCTCTAAGCCTTAGCTTTCTTAATAATCCGAGAAAGGACTTGCTCTAAGTCTTAGCTTTCTCAATCCTCCGAGAAAGGGCTTGCTCTAAACCTTAGCTTTCTCAATCACGAAGGATTTAAATCTTGAGAGGGAACCGCTCATGTTTCTACCCTCTGCCATTCTTCGGGAAGGAACCACTTGGTATTGATCATCTTTTTTCTTCCTTCAATTTCCTTTGATATCATCAAAAACCTATAGAGAAAATTTGTCATAGAATAATAGACTACAAGATTTCTCAAAGCATTATCTCATGATAAAAATCCACAAAATCTGCTTCCATCATTGATTTTTTAAATAAGCAACATAATAACCATACACATATATATTAAAATCATTACATTTTTAATAGATTAAGAATGTAAAGGGAACTATCACAAGCAACTCTATCAATTTTGTGCTTCATCCTGATTTGCCTAGACACATTTATGTCAAAGATTTCACCTCCATTCCACGAGAAACACCACTTAAACCTTTTTCAGCTGCTGAACCATACTTGAGAGTAGAAATTACATCTTCACAACTTCTTCCCTGTCAAAACAAATAACATATATCCTTTAGTCAAAGCAATAAATAAAGAAAAGGAAAACTTATTTGATAATGGCAATACAATATTGAGCACATCCTCTAGTCATTGGAACTTCTGTTTTATGATAGCACTAAAAGTTTGAATCTGCAGGAAATTGTTGATGCATCTGAAATAATTTCACCACACATAGCCTCATCATTATCAGGGACATATGACAAACTGATACTCCTCTTCTTCAACTGTGGCCCCAATCCAGCAGACAATGCTAACTGACGGAGAATCTCAGGCCATGTTAATGGATTCAAATGCTTTTGCCAGTTCCGTATGTCAAAGCCCCATGTGTAAGCCCCTTCAACAATCTGTGGATGTCCACCTCCAGGATTAGCAGCTCCATTTTGATTCATTCCCAGTCCAAAGGAAGGTGTCCTTGCAACATCTTCGATGTCTTTTATTATCAACTTCAAAAGTGCAACATGAATCTCTCCTAACAGCCTTGAATCATAGTCATGAAAAGCTTGAACGAACTCATCAAGAGTGAAGGGCCACAACTCAAGAACGTCAGCAAAAGTAATAAAAAATCTCCAAACCATGAGAAGGTTTCCGACATTCTCCTCTGCATTAATCCATGGCTGGATGGCAAAGGGTCTCTTCAACTGCACAGACTTAGGTGGGAATTCACCCATAAAGTCTCTAAACGAATCAAGACTTTGCAAAGTATCATGATCAAGACGGATTATTGAGGGTAATCCCTTGCGTGCAGCAGCCATCTCCATCAGTTCAAGTTGTTCATCCTCAATAAGCTCCATCGACTCTCTAGCAATTCTGCGTGCAGTAGCCTTCTCAATTGCAGCTTTGCGTCTCACTTCTTCTTTTTCTTTGCGAAGCTCCTCTTTACGCCTCTTCTTCTCTGCCTGCAAGATAAATTCCAAGGAAAAAAAGAAAGGGCGCAGGGGGAAAAAAGTGAAAACTATCAGTTGATGCTGAAAGGCAAATATTATGTTGGAGTCTCTTTCAAGTAAATCCCTAAACTTACCCTAATATACTCCTTCTGCAAAAACTTTTCCCTTCGTTCCATTTCACGTTTTTGCTCACGTTTTGTTCTCTCCTCCTCACGTTGCCTCTCACGCATTAGCCTCTCTTCTTCCTTTCGTCTTTCACGATCTTGCCTTTCAATTTCTTTCCTCAAGCGTTCCTCATGCTAAAAATGGAACATTCAAATATTAGAACCTATAAAGATATATCCAAAATTTCAAATTAAACAGCTTAACTTCATGACTCGTAAATAAAACCTTTCGCCTGAGAATATCTTGTTTCTCGAGCTCTTTCTGGATCCGTAACTGTTGAGCTTCCATTTCTTTAGCTAGCCTAGCATCGTCACTCTAAACAAGGCAAATATGTACATAAATAACCCTTGGTTGCAAGAAATACCATTCGAATATAATTTGGATCAAGAACTGTTTTATACCATTTGAATAATACTTTTAAAACTGCATTATACCTTTCGTTTCCTCTCCATCCTCAACATAGAATCATTGGGGTGCACTTGCCCATCAGACGACGCATATGGATTTTCTGGCACAATAACTGGGTGATCACTAATCTGAGAATTCGTTCTAATACCGGTAAAAGGGTCATCCCGCGGAGGTGATGGGAAGGCAGCTCTTTGCTTCTCCTGTTGGGACAAAACGCGAACCCGAGACACGTGACCTTGACCACCATGAACTCTTGGTAACTGTTCACTTCCCACTGCGAATGTTGATGTCCTAGAAGTTGGACCATCAACTGCTGAAATATGAGCATGAGATTGAGCAATTTGTCCATTTGCATCACTACGACTACCAGATGGCTCTGGAAGAAATGGATATTCAAGTAGAGCCCTTGGAGTGGCCTGAGATGAAACTCAAACTACTTTAATACATTTACAAAGTACGAAGATATTAGGAGCATACAAGTACTCAAACAGACACCAAATCACTAAAAGTTCCAAAAATGAGATTAATAAAAGTGTGTCAAATGGTAAAAAAAAAAATATATATCTAAATGCAAAAGCAAGAACTCATATATCATGTAGCAAATAGAAAAAGGAGAGAAAAAATAAATAAAACTATAATATAAAACAATGCTTTGCTTAAACTACACTATAACATAATTTCTCCAAAAAAGCCCCTAACAACAAATCTTAAACAAAAGGTTAAGCCCACAGAATTCTTGTTAAAAACTGGGGATAGCTTGCACCAAGTTCGTTGATAAAATTCATGAAAGGAGGAAAATCAAGAAACAGTTGTTTAGTTCTGGCAGCACCTCAAACACACCAGCAAGGTTCCGAGGAATAATGCTAAGGTTTTTTGAAAGTAGATTTTTTTGTCTGTAGCATTCAACAAAACCCCTAAAAACGAGACAGTTTCTTAGGTGAAAAGCATAAACATTACTAGGATGTTTCTTCCTGTGAAGGGTCTCAAAATTACAAGATGTGGGGGAAAAAGTTGGACAAATGAAGTTTCTATAATATGCAATTTCTTTCTTCCTTCTTTTTCGGCAATGGAGTGACAAGGGCCAAGAAAATTCGAGACAATTTTTGTGGTGAGACAAACCATGAAGTCGCAAAAGGTGACAAGTGGTAATGCCCAGATCAATTATACTAATACAAAAACCAAAGCATACATAATAGTAGAACCCACCAAGAAAAGAAGAAATGATAGAGATCTTATTCATCATCATGCATGTTAAAATGTAAAGCACTAATCAGAGAGAAAAACACCAACTTTATTAGATTTTGCATCATGTCGATCATATGATTTGCCCTCAAAATGACGTCCAGACCGCTTCTGCTGCTCCGCAACTGCTTCAAAATTCAAATACCATATCCATTAGCAGAAAATAAATTAGCACAGACTTGGATGTCTAAGTGTAATGCAAGTCCAACACAGAAACAAAATTTTCAAAGACTTTTAAACTTTGGCAATTCATGATGATTTTTTACAGCGCAAAAATTCAAAAGCCTAACTATTTCTCAAAGTTTTAAGTTATTACATTGGGTTAATGCGTTCTTTAAGAGGACCTATACCACTGCAAGATGAGTTGTAGAAATTGAAATCCCTCAAATAATTAGCATGACAACATAACTTTGAAAATTTTATGGCAGTTACAAGTTACTAGCCAACTCAAAAGGACTGTCAAATTAAGTAAAAGGTATAATATAATTGCATTTGGAAAGATACATCATGTTTTGGTTTGACAAACTCAAAATCGGCCACGGACTAAGTAATCATCTTACTAATCATAGGAAAAGGAATATGAGCAATTCATGCAGTTAAAATACAACCTTCCCAAAACATCTAAAAATATTGTGCTCTTGGTTAGTGGAGAGATCAAATTGTATGTTCTAAAGCTAAAGTGCAAATTCAAACATCCAATGCAGATATCAAACTGAATAAAACAACTCACTAGTTACTCCTAAAGGCGCTCCGAAAGCATCGGGCGGCAAAGAATCAAAATCTATCCCAAGAATAGGTCCATCTTCTCTCAAGGGCTCTCCCAATTGCGACTCCACAACAGCAATAGCTTTAAGCTCCATTATAGATTGCCTTGGTTCATAGTACCTCCTTCCCATTGGCATATCATCTCCCAAATTCCTAGGAGCCATCCTCAACTCAGTAGAACCATAATGGCTAGAACCGGACCCCGAACCCGACCCGTAATCACTACCCGGTTCAGCGTCAGCCCTTAACTCATCAACAGGAGAATCCGGCATAACCGGTGCCACTTTCCTCGGTTTCTTGGAAGGTCCTCCCTCCTTTTTGTCCTTCAACCTTCTATGGCAGAACCACATCTGCAATTGCCGATCAGAAAGCCCTAATTTTTCCGATAATTCAACCCTCGTCGACTCCGACGGGTAAGCCTCCACTGATCAAAATCCAAAATTTAAACAAAAAAAAATCAAAAATCAAAATTCAATTTTTACCATGAAAAATAACACAAACACATAGAAATTCATCAAAAAATTACACAAATTTAAAATTAAAAAAAAAAAAATTATACGTACACGCATAGGCTTTCTCGAGGGTTTCAAGCTGGAACGGAGTCTTCATCTGGCGCTTCGGCTTGCTCTGTCCCTCATTGGAATTATTAATTTTATTATCATTATTTTTATTCGGAGTTTCTCCTTCTGAAGTCGCCTCCATTGAAGAAAACGATCAAGATCGAAGCAGAAACCCCCCTTCAATCTCCAAAATTCCACAGCCGCTCAGAGAGAGAAGAAAACTAGGGCAAACCCAAGAACAAACAAACAGGGACGAATCTATTTTTTTTTTCTTTCTTATTCCCACTCTTTCCCTTTAACCAAACATCGTGATAGTCAAGCAAGAAAAAAAGATAAAGGGCGTAGAATTATCAAATAACAGTACAATCAACAATCAATATAAATAAAAATTAAATAATAAATGCGAAAAAAAGAAGTTTTCCTAAGGGATTGGTATGAAAGAACGAACAAAGAAGGAAAAAGGAAAATAAATTATCTACATTAAAAAACCAACAGTCTTTCTTTGATCTAATTCCACCTTTCATAATTTTAATCCCCTTTTCTTTTCTTTTTTTTTATTTTTCTTTTTAGTTTTTGAGTTTTAAAAAAAGAATTTGATGTGATTATGTCAAACATGTCCTAATTAATGTCGAATAGAAATCAGTACCCCCAGAAATTGATTTTGATTTTTTGGTTTTTTCCTTATTTTCTTTTTGGTCATTTCGTCCAGCTCACATGTTGCCAGTGACAATTTTCTTGGTGGATTTTATTATATTTATTTATTAATAAATTTTGGATGAACTTTTTAATTAAAAGGTTCTTCTTGGTTTTTTCATATTTTGCTTGCGTTTTTTGTGTTTTTTTTTTCTTTCTCGAAGCAATTTAATTTGCGTATCTGTTTCGGAAGCCTTTTTGTTTGTGGTGATTTGCGGGATCCTTGGGTGCTAGGATCGAGTATACGTTTCTGGTTTGTGTTACTCTGGGCCCCACTCGTGGCTTTTAGATAAATATTGGGCTGGGCTTTCTTATCAGCCTCACAATTATTGGGCCTGTTACAAAAGTTTCGAGGTTTAACTGACAAATTTTTAAAGGAAATTACATCCTATACCCCCCTTTTTCCTAATCCATTACATTGGCACATCCCCTTTTAAAATCATTCTATTTGCGCCTCTTTTTTTGTGTAATATACTTTTTTACCCCTCTATGTTCAGATCATTTATCTCATTTTCTTTGTAATTTATCATTTTGTGGAGGGGTAAAATAGGTAAAAAGAAATTGCACATTTATAATGGATTTAAAACAAGGTTATAAATGTTTGAATGCCTATATTAGGGGCATTCATGTAGTTCCCCCTCAAATTTAATATAGAAACTGGTTAATTTCCATTAAATCCTAATTGAATTTAGAAGAAAAAAAATTTTTGATTGAAAAGAACAGATTGATTTTGATTAGTATGTGAATAATTTTTAGGTAGAACTACTACTTTACTAAATTTTAATTTAGATATCAAAATATTTTTAGTAACTTAATTTTTTTTTTATATGCTAAATGTTCTAAAAAAAAAAAGGATAAATTATCACAGTATCACTTATATATTTTATGGAGATTGGTGAAGCAATAAGGGCATCCGGAATTACTTTTGAATTAATTGCTATGTGGATTCAAATTCACAACGTTCCCTTAACATGTATGAATCAGAAAAGTGTGAGATTTATTGATTGGAGAGGAAAGTGTGAGATTTTGAAACGTTCATTTTGATTAACCAATCTCATTAACAAGAATTTTCTGATATTAATGAGAATAATTCTCATTTACACTTGCCCGATATGAGTATGGCAAAGGGAGATAACTGTGGTGTTGACCATGTAACTGTTGAAAGTATTTTATTTAGATTACATCATTCTTTATAATACTCTTAGTTATTTAAAATAATTTTTTTTTAATGATTTTTTTCTTCAAAATAATAATAATAGTAATGATAACGATGATAATATTGACAATAATATCGAGAATCATAATAATAATAATAGTAATGGTAATAATAATAATAATAATTATGATAATCGTAATTGTAATTGTGTAATGATATTGATATTGATAATAATAATAATGATAATAATAATTGTAATGATAATAATAACGGTAACAATATTAGTAATGATGATAATAGTAATGGTAAATTAATAATATTAATCGTAAATTATGTTCTGTCTATACTCGATTAGCTAAAAATATATATATACCAACGACGGTAACGATAATTGTAATGGTAATAATGGTAATGGTATTAATAACATTAATAATAATAATAGTAATAGTAATGATAGTGGTAATGAGAATATTAACATAAATGATAATAATAAATTAGTAATAGTAATTACAATTGTAATTGTAATTGTAAGTATATTGGTAATAGTAATAATAATAATAAATTGATAATGATAATTATTGTAATGGCAAAAATAATAACAACGATAATTATAATAAAAATTAGTAACAGTAATGATATTAGTAATTGTTATAATGGTAATGATAGTAGTAAATTAGTAATGTTAATCGTAATTTTGTTGTTTCTATACTCGGTAATGTGGCGACCCAAATTCTACTTGGACTCTTAGTTGTAAATCTTAGTAGAAAATGAGAGTTTATTTTTTTATTTTTTTAAAGCATCAACTTAAATTGAAAGTGTATGGGTAGAGCTCGTTCATCACTTTCCAAATTTCGACCATCGTGGAAAAAAAAAAGGAATACAATTAACAACTAAAAGTTGCTAGCAAGTCCAAACCTACTACACTAATATATACAAGTCAAAAGGTTTTAAATTCATTAACTGTACAAGGTTTAAAACCACAAGAAAACTCAATGAAAACATAGGTCATTGCGTAGAGGATTCCTAAACCCACCCTCAAAATGCGGCCTGCCCAGCAAGTCCAAGCCAATCCAGCAAACAGTTAAACAACCTTCTTACCCTTGTCCCCTACATCAGGACCATAAGATATGAGCTAAAGCTCAGTAAGTATAAATAAAATTCTCACAAAATGGTGCAGTTTACTTATCATATAGCACATTATCATACATCATAAATATTCTACAAAATGAGTGGAAATCATGACAGCAGTATTATTCCTCACTATCCAAAAATAAAACCATACCTTTCGGTCATTCATTGAGCATTTAACATACACACAACCATCCAGCAGATAGCAAGCAATAAGCAAAATTCAACATCCTCATAAATTATAAATAATTCAACAAAGGCACAGTTAATGCATTTAAAATGCTAAGAATGAAATCATGCTCATGCTAACTCAATATTTTCAAATACTTATTCGAAAATCATTCTTTTTTCTTTCGAAATATTTACCACTTTAATATGAGATCTGTGTATGTGCACCATGTGCTTGCAACCGGGAAGGGTTAGGGGAGTGACCCAATCCAACTATGTAAATCTTGAGAAAATTAGACTCCTCTAATCCCGTATTACTGTAATTAATTGATAATTAATTAACAGTAATTAATGAGAATGTATGTTCAGAAATTATAGTAATAGTAAATTAAATGCGTATAGTTGTATATTAATGTAAATTAAGAAATTTTGCAGAGTAAATTATTATTGCCAAATAAAAATTTTGGCAATCCTAATGTGATATCGTACGCTACGAATTACCTATTTTGAAATTTCAAATTACGTAAAACGTGATTATTAGAATTAAATCTCAAAATATTATTTGAGATAAATGAATAGTGAAATTATTGAGAAAAAAATTAGTGTTGCTACTATTGTAACATTATACTTATCTTAAAAAAAAAATGGTATAATGTTGTCAAGTGGGCTTTGAGCCCAAAAATTGGAAAAGAAATACAAACGGGCCGATGCCTATATGAATAATTATAAAAAAAAAAAAATTTGTGTTGTCTACCGATACACGTAATATTTATATATATATATAAAAAAGTTGTGTTATATTGTTAAAAACAAAGCACATACCGATATATATACATAAACACACACATCGACTAACTGATTGTTCACCGATTTTTAAGTCGGTTTCATCGTTTTAAACTTATCTTTAGTGACGTGTATTCGGAATAAAGGTAGATTAGTCTTTTGTATTAGTTTGATATGTTTCTAGTACTTTACAGCTAGTATTTTACAGCTAATTACTAGCTGTAGGTATTGGATTGTTCCAGATAATCCTATATAAAAACTTCTTGTATAAAACTTGATCAATTAATGAGAATTCGAGTTTTGCTCTACCAAACTCTTTCTTCTTTTGTATTATGGTATCAAAGCTAGATTGACTATAACCTTCCTTAAGAAGAACTTGAGAAAACTTG
>WUAT03384254.1:0-10287 GCA_010015005.3 Ulmus americana
AAATGAAGATTAGTATTTGAGTTAATGTAATTTAAAGTAAGATAATATAAATTTAAAATGACAATAATGTAATTTTAAATGGCATTAAAGTAATTTTAGAGACATGCTATACTTGGTGCTAAAACGTATCCTATATTTGACACATTATTGGAGAAGGTTTTTTTTTACAAAATGTTAAAATTTCGCATTAGCATTTCCATTGGAGATGTTATTTATACAAAATACAAAGTAGCTGGAAAGCCCGAAGAGGTGAGTTGTTGTCGGTGACTTGCTACATCGAAGATGTCATTGCATACCACCTTTGCAGGTCTTCACGTTTCACCCTTGCAAGTCATCGGCAACCACCCTCCTCTTCAGGCTTTTCAGCCTTTCATCCTACCTTGAATCTTGTATATTAGAGCTTCATTGAAGCTTTATTTGTTCCGTTTGTCATTCATCATGAATTGCAATTTTGAAGTTTTCTAACTTCTTTGGTTTGACCATTCTTACTCTCACCTCCTGATCCTTTAGGTTCTAGTTGAGATCACCAACAAAACCTGACCTTTTTCAACCTAAACCAGTGCCAAATTTTGAGTTTTTGCTCCATTTTTCCGTCCAAAAATATATACCTTCAGTGATCTATTTTCAATCCATTGAATCGTCTTACAATAAGTCCATCTTTTTTTTCGGGACTTTCTGATCTTTCTGCAAGGCTGATATCCAAGCTGTGAGAGGGCCTGTAATATTTGACTTTAACATGGTATGTCAAATATAGCATAGATTTCAACACATGTCATACTTTGTGCTAAATATTGTACCAATTTAGCATGTTGTTATTTCAAATTTACCTTACTGCCCTTACTTTACATTTCATTAAAAAATTATTATTTTAAGTTAAAAATTTATCTTAAAAATAACTATAAAGATAGTAGTTCTTGAATCTAAGAAATTAAGAAAATATATAGAAAGAGAGTACTAGTGATTTGTTGGAATGAAAAAGATGAATTTGTAAATAAAAATAATATTGAAATTCAAATACAAATTTTTTTTGGCATAAATGCATAGGAGCACAACACAAAAAGTGTGCTAAATTTAGCATTTTGACGTTTTTTATGCTAAACATAGCATTGACACCTTTTATGCACCAAAAAGTGTCCAAATGCTAAATAAATTTCGCACACTTTTTTGTGTGGTGCTCCAATGCATAAATGCTATACTTTTACTGTTTGTATCTTTATCTACAATTTTATTTTTTTCTTCCTATATAAAGCAACAAAAAATGAGAAAGTAAATTTATGTGATGTGTGATAAACAAAGTATGTATGATAGGATTGAACATTGAAGAGCTATATTTACAGTCATATTAGACAAATTTGTAAATAATTTTTTTTAAAAAAATTTGCATTTGGATGGTGCTAAATTTAGCACTATGCTGTATTTGGTGCTATATTTGGCACAGTTTTTGCATATGCTATATTTGGCATTGCATTGGAGAAGGGTTCTTGGAAAAGTGATAAAATTGTGCTATATTTAGTATTACCCCAAACTTTTTGCATTGCACTCGAGATGCTACAAGGTTTCGTATTTATCCAAATATTTTTATTCTGCTCTTTCAGTCTTAAGATTTGCCACATTGTATTCTGAAAATTTTGTCACACGTAGGTTTCCTGTCTTTTTGCTCTCTCATTGCTTATTTAACAAAGCTTGAGGGAAATATTTCCCAGTAAAAATATCATTTTGGATAGAGTGGTAAGACCATGGTCAAGCTGTAGATTTTATGAAATATCATTTCAGATAGATTGGTAGGATCATGGTCAACCCATTGATTTTATGCTGCCTAAGTCTTATCTTACCACCTAGCAAGCATTTTGCTGGATTTGGATAATGACACTTGGGTACTTTTAGGTTAGATTTGAATAATGTCGTAGCAATGTCTCATATTTGTTTGATAAAAAAAAAAAATTATGTCAAAATTCGTTGACTTATTTTACATAAATTATTGTTGATCACATTAACTTGAAGTTTTGATGCTATTAATCTAAGTATTTTTGTCATTATTGGGGAGAATATGTGAATTTTGACATAAGACCCTTTTTGTCGAATAAATCAAAATATGAGACATCATTATTATATTATCCAAACTCACGACTGTTCGTCTTGGATCATATTATAGTGATGTCTCATATTTCAATTTGTTCAGTAAAAAGAATTTTATGTCAAAATTTGTTGACTTTTTTTTATTTTTATTTTTTATATAAATTATTATTAATTAATAGCGTTCAAATTAACATTAATCTTGTTAGTTTGAAATTTTGACACTAGTAATATGAATATTTTTGTCATTATAGGTAAAAAAAAAAGTTAACAAATTTTGACATAAGATTTTTTTTGGTGGAATAAATTAAAATATGAGACATCATTATGATATTATTCAAAATTTCGGTCTTTTTGCAAAAAAATGTGAATCTCAAGGCACTCAAATGTCATTTTTCCCTTTGCTATCATTACTTGAAATAACCACCTAGGGACCCTCTTTCTAACCACTTTGTGAAGTTTTGTCAAATATTTAAACAATGCATTTGCAAGGAATATGCTTTTGCTTTAGATTATGCCCAAATTGTGTAGAAAAACACATTATTTCTCGAAGACTTTAAAGAAATAAAACCCGCAGAGTTTGACACCTTATTGCTTGCAGATTCTTGGCTCCTCTGGTATGAAGATGGACGTTGAGGTTCCAGTGGATTGAAAGAGAGTATCAAATTTCAGAGCTAAGTTTCTTAAGAACATCAAGTGCATAGTTGGTTCTATCTTTTCCAATAAGTTTTGTTACGCTTGAGCATTAATTTGAAAAGAGCACCAGAGCTTTTATACTAATTCTATTGTGGATAGTGGCATAATTATCCGTTGTAATTAACTTTCAGCTAAAAAATTTGCTATAAGTGTTAAATCCAGATGGAAAATTATTAAATTCTAGGTTCCTTTTTTTTTTTTTTTGGATAGAATGTTTGGTTCCTCTGTTTAATAACATATTTTATGAAGGGTTTGGAAATGAATTTGGATGGTCATATTTAGATATTTTATGTTATGGTATGATAGTAAATTTGAATTTAAATTTTTGTTTGTGTCAAGTTTTTTGTTTGACTGCAATAATTGGATTGTAGCGGGTATAGTGGTAAAAGTGATTGATTCTATTTATTCAGGGCTGTGCGAAATGAGTCCAATGCACAATTTTGAATGACCGAAAGAAGTCAGGAATTCTATTTTCGACTTTATAACTCTCCCGCTTCCCGTCATTGTTTTTCTCTGTCTTATTTGAAACTAGCTATTTCAGCTTCAACTACTCAAATTTTGATATTTCTTTTTTATTTCTCCAAAAACAAATAACATCTTCTTCTAGAAATCTTAGTTATTCTTTAAAATAAGGCTGAACATTCAAACTGTATTAAACAAGTTGATTTGGTTTGAAACCGTTTAACTTTCGGTTAGATTTGGTTTGAGAGTTTTTTTAAGCGATTTGGATCAAATAGGACTATAAAATCATAACAAAAAAATTAATATTTTTTTAATATTGAAAAATAACTAAAAGGTATTTAAAACTAGAAGCTTAATTAGTAAATTTTAATATGACTCTTATCTCTGAGAGTGAGACATTGTCTTGTGTCTATGTAGCGATTCGACAGAGATGTTCAACTGTGGCACAATTAGTTTAAATTCTTTTAGAAGCGAATGTTTTGGAATATTCAATTCTTGTAGCAACCACCACTTTGGATCCTGCTCCTCTGCAATTTCTAGCCCCATATTTTGGGTGTGCCATGGGGAATATTTCTACGATAATGGAATGCATGCATTAATAATCTATGATGATTTTAGTAAACAATATTTTTTCTTCCAGATACATTTATTTGAAAGAGAAGATATAAGTACAAATCGTATGAGAGCTAAATTTTTTTTATATTATATCATAAGAAGTTGATAATTAGAACTTATTAATAATCTTGGTAAATGATATACTAAAGTAATTTTACATATCGGAGAATTCTATTAGCTTAATGATTGTAATTTTTAAGTCTAATTTGGTGATATTATTATATTGGAGTTAACTGGACGTTAGATTATTCAAGTCTTTGTATATATTTTCTTATAAATTGAGTCAATTTTACATTGAATGAGTTAGATGAATCTTATCCATGAGTGATGCATGTTATTTGATATCATGTACATACATATAAGATTTGATTTTCTTGTCAAATCGCGGCTCAAACCAAACCAAACAACAAACTGAAAATTACAATTGTTTGGTTTGATTTGGAATTTTTCAAACCAAAAAGTGACAGTTTGGTTTGAAAAACTCTCCAAATCGGCCCAAATTAGACCGTGTTTACCCCTACTTCAAAAAGAAAAAGTTCTAGAGTTATACAATCAAAATGACTATAAACATGCATTATGTTAGGTTGTGTAAAGTGTTTGTGTATATCTTAAACACATTAGTTGCATCTTTTTTTTTGTGCAGAATGTTTTATGGGCTTTAAAAACAATTTAGGGTTGCCCTCATTTCACATTTGATACGTCTACAACACCTAATTTATGCATTATTGAACTCAACCAACCTTTAATTGTAGATGAATTGGCTTATTCAAATAATGCCTTTTTGACCAAAATTCCTAGCAGCTTCTCCCTCTTAATATCCATCCTGGCCAATTAGATTAAATTTGAGTGTTCCTCTTTAGCAAGGGCTTAAACAAATAGCTTTAAAATTCTAATAATTCAAATATAAAATAATTAGGCTTTTTAGTACTATTGCCCTCTATACTTTGCACGAAATAGCACTCTCCTCACCACTAAACTCCCTAAACTTAGGGTTTCTTGGCACTTTGGACGGATTAGGTTGTTAAAGTGTCTCACATTGGCTAAGTGTGGGAAAGATCTATGGTTTACAAAGTATGAGACATTTCAACTCTACATTGGTATGATATTATCCACTTTGGGCCTAACCCTCATGGTTTTGTTTTTAGATTCTACCCAAAAGGTTTCATACCAATGGAGTTAGTGTCTCATACTTATAAATCATGAATTTTCCCTAAGCTTAGCCAATGTGAGACATTTTAACACTTTCCCTCAAGCTGATGCAATCTAACTTGACAATAAGGGACATTTAACATAGGTAACATATCAAATTTTCGTCTTTTTGGTTGGGATAATGTGCAAATTTAAGCAAAGTATAGGGGAAAATGGTGCTAGAAAGTCAAAAATTTAATATATTAAATAATTCTTTAAAAATAAAACACACACACACACACATATTTGTAGGTATATATTCTTTTTTATCTATATATTCTTTCCTCTTTCTTTCTCTCTTCTACATTGTTATTCAATATATCAAATTATTGAGATGAAACATAATCTAAATGGGATAAAAATATGAGAAAATCTATACACACACACACATAACTGTTGTACTGAAATAATACAACTATAAATCAATACAAAAATTAAAGTCTCTTAATTATTAGGATCCCAACTATAAATCGATACAAAAATGAAGTGTCTTAATTATTAGGATCCCAACAACTCAAGTACATAACATTTATCAAAGATTCCTCAAATTTCTTCAATTTTTTTTCAACAATGATAAAACTGAAAAACCCAATGCCATTAAAGCTTCTTGGTCTGTTATGCATAAAAAAAAAAATGATCTTAAAAGAAAAGAGTAATATTCAATAACCATAAATTAATCTTCAATACTCATCAAGTAACTCACCTCCATTTAATTCTCTAAGTTTCTTTCATTCTTATATCTGATTGAATTTAAAAAAACTGAGTTCGGTATCTCAAAACACCTCTTTTTATCAAAAATCTTCAATACCCCTATTTCTTCTATGGGCATTTTGAATTAGAGTGGAGGTTGGCCTGAGAATTTAGGGGCTATTCAATATCGATCTAGTCACTTCATTTATTTTATTATTGGTGAATCCCAATGCGATTATAGAAATTGACATCATGGTGAAGAACTAGGATTAGGGTTGGAAAAATTGGGTACAAAGAGAGATAAAAGGAGTTGGAAGAGTGAGAGAAAAGAAAAAAAAGAAAGAGAGACAAAAAAATAAAATGTTTTAATTTTATTTTAAAAAAAAAAAATTATTTGATAGATTAAAATTTTGACTTTTAACATCATTGTTCTTTATATTTTGCGTGAATTGGCACATTCCCCCTTGCCATACGGAGGAAAATTTGCTTATTTTACCCAATCCATAAAAAATGCCAAGAAACAGAAAGTTTAGGGGGGTTTAGTGATAAAAGAAAATATTCAGGGAAAATGTAATAATTTGCGCAAAGTATAAGAGGTAGTAGTGCTAAAAGGTAATTAAAAAAAATGCATAAATCATAAAGGGATAAGATAATAATATTGAGTATGTGTGTTCATTGTAACATATTTAGAAGTTTGAACAACATTAGAGTAAAATTATTTGAGGGAAAAAAATAGTTATTGATTGAAATATTTAGCATACTCTAATATTATCTAAATTTCATAAATCTATTTAGTAATAAGCTTAAATCTCAAGCTATTCAAATGTTATTTTCCTTATCACAAATTACCCTCTCTTATCTTTAACTTTTTTGCAATTAATTAATAAAGTCATTACACTTGAGTGTTTAAACTAGTGGGAGCTTATCACAAATCCATTTAGATTCCGATAAATAGAGAATTTTTCAAAGTATGGCTTTTTCTAGGATATTGATGTTCAAATTCATACCCCCCAAGCAGCTATCTTTTTTTCTCTTTTGTTGTCACCTCAAAAAAATAGTTGATAAG
Source organism: Ulmus americana (assembly GCA_010015005.3). Taxonomy (NCBI): domain Eukaryota; kingdom Viridiplantae; phylum Streptophyta; class Magnoliopsida; order Rosales; family Ulmaceae; genus Ulmus; species Ulmus americana. Next base: position 6,791 of record WUAT03384254.1, read on the forward strand.
TCACCATTGTCTCAATTACTTCTTTAAATTTTCTTCAATAATTTATTATTAATGAACCATAAGACATTTTAGCTATCCTTTTCCTTCTCATACTTTCTTTCTCTTTCTGTTTGGTTCTCGAGAAAAAGAAAAGAAAACAAAAATGCTTACAAATTTCAATGGGCCATTCCCTTAACTTTAAAGGGGATCGTAGTACAGCTCCATTAGGCCCAATTTGATTGGCTTAGTAGGAAGTCGGTGCTGTGTAATTTATTTATTTTTCATTTTTCATTTTTATTTTTATTTTGGTAAGTGGTGGTCTAATTAAAATGATGGCACTTGGCACGCCATCCCTTTTGGTTTCTTGCTTGTTCCCCTCAATGGATGAGTATCTTGCCCAATTCTCATGCCTCTTTTGCTTTTCAAATTTTAAGAAAAACTATTTATTTTCTTCTTTGTTGAAGATATAATTGTTTTATTTTTACAAAAATATATATATATTTTTTATATAGCGTAGTTTGTTATAAATAAATAAAAAACAGAAAGTTTTTGATCAAATATTGTCTTGTTTTGTATATTTTATATGTTTGAAAAAAATGACAAAATTTTCATATTGTTTATATATACATTTGAAAAATATTATAAATAAATTTATTCTTCTTATAAAATGTATACATAATAATAGGAATTTTGTATAAAAAGGTAATGTTTTCTTTGATGGAAAACGTGAAATTGGTCCTCTCTCTAGCATCACCGAAACTCCAAGTTATTAAAATCTTAGTCGCGCGTTAGCCGACAGCTTGCCTTACAATTCTACCAGAATAAATGACGACTTTTGGAGAGACAAAATCATGTAAAGGTATTAGCTAAAAAGTTAGTTTGGAGACGGATTTCTTGTTTGGTGATAGGCTTTTTGCTTGGACTTATGTCTATGAGTGTAGATTTTACACGTAGATATAAGTTTACCATGATAGGATTTTATCTAAATGGATAATAGTGTCCGGTAAATTTAAGATCTTTATAACTATTAGCGTAATCGTACCAAACGATTTCTCAAGTTGGAAACCTTTTCAAAATTTCTAATTGAATTTTAATTGCATTTAATATCAACGACGTTGATTTAATTAGCCTGGAGCCTATTGTATTTTCGTATTTTTATAAGTAAGCCTCTTTCTTAATAAAAAGTTTATTGCTTCATGTGAAAATAATAATAATAATAATATTGTGAATTTTGTTAATAAAAAGCTAGAAATATTTATTAATTAAATCCCATGTGTATGTGTGATCCTTGCTGACAATGACTAGAAATTACTCCCCCTTGATGCAAAGTGCAAACCGTTTGAATAAATAAATAAAACTAAACTGAATCTAACTATAAATAATTTCAATTTTTTTTCCTAAACAAAGAAAATTAATTATTTCACAATTCAGATGTACCTTATATGTGACAAATAGTTTAATTGACCCCTGAATAGTATAATTGACCCATATGAATAAAATTAGTAAACAATTAAATAAATTAATATCTATTAAAAATCATTAAAGAAATGTTTGACCATAGATGAATAATTTCCCCAAATTTTTTTTTTATATTATAAACCATTAGGTCGGCAAAGCTGGTCCCACAGGCCCACACTACTGGGCCAGTTTTCTAGCCGTTGGAATCGCCAATAACGACCTTTTAAAATGCGTAAAGAGGACACTCATAGATCCCTTGTGGGAAAAAAGAAGGACGTGGGTCCCACTCTAAATAATAACCTTTTGTTTTTGGTAATACACAATAATCACTAAAAAGTTGAAAAGAAAAAAGGGGTATTTTCATTCTAGTACATGTAGTTTGCATTAATCCCAAAAAAATACCTTCATTTGTTTAATAATTTCAAAAAAAATTAAAATTATTTTGTACCCTGAGTTAAACTTTTTTGATTTTTTGACAGTAAAAATTCAAAAAATGTCCTTTGTTTAAAATTAATTTTGATTTTAATTTTAATTTTTTTGTTGGAATAATATTTTAAAACATTTAATTTAAAAGGTGTAAAATAGTGATTTGTTATTTGAAAACAATGATAACGATAAAATTAGTGCTATTCATAATAAGAGTAAGAGCAATTTCGTTATTTTTAAAATAATTGGTCAAAAAAATTTAACTCAAGATACTAAATGATATTAAATTTAATTAAAAAATGATATGTTTTTTTTGAGATTAACACAAATTATAATGTACCATAATGAAAATTCCCAAGAAAAAAGATACTCTAATGATAACTCGACCAATAAAGACGAGATATTTTTCAGTAAAAAAAAAAAAAAGGGAGATATTTACCAAAAATGAAAAAAAAAAAATTTCCAATAAAGATGAGATATGAGGCGTGGGGAGTTGGAGAATGACCAATTAAGTACACTAATTAGTAATTACTACTCACAAGGCTAACTTTTATAATTACAAGGCAATATGACAGAGTATTGATACGTTCTCTTGTCTTTTCTAGACATTATCATTTGTTCTTGTTTTTCCTCCCTTTTTTAAGAAATTTTACATTTTGGTAATTTAGTTTGCTTTTAGGACAAGAATGACCCATTTGTCACAAATTATTTTAAAAACACACCTGTTGTGTTTGGATTTTGTTCTTTTTTTGTTCTTTTAAAAGTATGTGAAATGTTTGAATTAGGGACGATCCACAAAGTAAGTTCAAAGGCATATTTTTAAGAATACAAATAATTATTTAATTTTCAAGAGGGAAAATGAATAAATTTATAATTTAGGAGGAAATATACAAAAATGTTAAAAAAATTTACATGTAAAAAAGTTTTAAAAGTATATTAATGGGATAAATGCCCCCCCTCACCCATGTCGTGTTCGAATAGTATGTTGAGGGCAAAAAATGATTAAGGTTCAGCATGAAAAGGAAACATCTTCCGAACCTAACAATGAAGGCTCAACCCATAAAAATCCAATCCACACGGCCCATGTTATATGCAACCTGTCTAGCTCGTTGGGTCTGGCCCAAACCATGGGCTGACTTGTCTCACTAGCAAATCAAGGACTGTTTAAACTTAACGTTACCGTTATAATGTCTACTTTTAAGGACTCATTACTATCGTAACGTCTACCATTAATGAATAGAGGGCAAGTCTTATGGAGCCATTTGAGGAGTAATGGTTCCACCTCTTGTCCTATATAATAGGCCGGGTAATTTGGGGCATGCTCTCCATTACGCACTTTCACAAGTTTTGCTCATTTGCTCTCTCTACAATTGCCACTACCGTTTCGCCCTGACATCACTATAGTCCATCACCATTTCCTCCGAGCTCCACCACCACATTACCCATTTCTGCACAGATCTACGTTGCTTGACTAATATCCACCACCATTTCCATCGGAAAACACCCTTATTGCATTTTTATCTTCTATTTTTCTAATTATTCTTTATTTCTCTTTCGTTTATTGTTTTATTTTTTTGAACAAATTTTTAATTTGAACATCAAAGTGACTTTGACTAGCATTAATCCGTATCAAG
>WUAT03384365.1:0-10285 GCA_010015005.3 Ulmus americana
GAGAGTTCAGTTGAAAACTCTCGCGGAAAGTGAAGAAAAAAAAAAAAAATTTCGCGAGACTTTTTACATAAACTCTTGCGAAAAGTGTCTCTCGCTATTTCTTTACCGCATCAGCGGATATGGAGACAGTTATTGAACTCTCGCGAAAACCTTTTCGCATAAGTTTTTGACTCTCGCGAAATCCCTTTTTTGTAGTAGTGGACGTTTCCCCAAATGAGACCTCATAGACAACACGGGAAGGCTAAGCATTTTTCCTTCGTGCAATAGACTACTTCTTCACAGGGGACATTTTTTTGGTTTTCTGGTGATTGGAATATGGCTTTCTGGTGAGTGAATGATCAGAGAAGAAGAAGGGGGAAGACGGAGAAGAAAACGAATAAGAAGAACGGAGACGGCGCTTGTTTTCAAACTTTTAAATTAGTTATTATTTTTTTTTAATTAACTCATTTAAACCAAGTTAAAGGGCCTTTAATGCTAGGCTTAAAAAAAAAATAAATAAATAAATAACTTGGTTCAATTTGTTAAAATGTTTTTTGAAGTTGTTTTTTTTAACTAATTTTGCTCTAACTAGAAGTTACCTGGCCATATTTTTCCCACGTAAATATACAGAAAAGTTATTTAATTATACAAATCCAAAAAAATTAAAGTATGTGAGAAAATTAAAGTGTTAATTACAATATAAATAATTATATTGTTGTGAAGGAAGTGAGCATAATTTTGTATAACATTCACAGTTGACATTCGTTCTTGACTTCTGGTATAATTTTAGTTTTATGTAATTAATAAGTTATATAAGAATTTTCAAATATGGATTAAGACCTTTTCATGCATGCGCGCGTAATAGTAGTGTAAAATAGTATTATATTCATATGCCAACCAAAGGAGACCAAATCTTATTTTCGACAATATTCAATGCTAAAAGTTAAAGGCAGCTCCTGCCCCTCAGATATATAAATAGAGAGGAGCTCCAAGCTTTCCTTCACAACACACTACACATTAATCCTTCTCATTTGTTTCTTTTATCAGACCCTCTCTCGCAAACTTCTATATATAGCAGAAAAATTGGAAGGAATTAGAGGAAAAGGATTTGAATATGGGTTTGAGTAAATCCCATGCTTGTGTTGCTCTATTGTTCTTCCTTTTGGGTGCATGCTCAGCTCAACTCTCTTCGTCCACATTTTACGACAATACTTGTCCAAATGCTCTTTACACCATCCGGACTTCTATTCGCACAGCAATAGCACGAGAACGTCGGATGGCGGCGTCTCTCATTCGCCTTCATTTTCATGATTGTTTTGTCAATGTACTTTCTAATAAAAAATACAATCTATATCATTAATAATAATATTGTTAATCTACCCTTTTTTTTCTTTCTAAATCATATGTTTGATTTGCAGGGTTGTGATGGTTCCATTTTACTTGAAGATTCGGCCTCGAACAATATCATTAGCGAACAGAGTGCATTGCAAAATTTTCAATCAGCAAGAGGTTTTAATGTTATCGAAGATGCAAAATCTGCCGTAGAAAATATATGTCCTGGTGTTGTCTCTTGTGCAGACATCCTCGCAGTAGCAGCACGAGATGCATCTGTTTATGTGGGAGGTCCATCTTGGAATGTCAAGCTCGGAAGGAGAGACTCTATTTCAGCATTCCTCGACGAAGCCCAAAGAGATCTTCCACTCTTTGTAGACAACCTCGAAACTCTAATCAGAAGATTTTCTAACAAAGGCCTCTCTGCTCGAGACATGGTTGCCTTATCAGGTTGGAAATGATTCTAATTTATATATCATTTACCATACAAATTTTTGTATATATGATTGAGACTGATTATATGTATATACTCTAGGTTCTCATACACTTGGACAAGCTCAATGTGCAACTTTTCGCGGTAGGATATACAACAATGGCAGTGACATTGATGCAAACTTTGCTAGAACTCGCCAAAGGGGTTGTCCGGCCACCCCAACTCAGGGTGATTCGAATTTGGCACCACTTGATTTGGTCACACCCAATTCATTTGACAACAATTACTTCAAGAATTTGATCCAAAAGAAGGGTCTTCTTCAATCGGACCAAGTTCTCTTCAGTGGAGGATCAACAGACAGCATTGTAAGTGATTATAGCAACAACCGTGCACGCTTCAACTCTGATTTTGCTGCTGCCATGATTAAAATGGGAGACATTGAGCCTCTTACTGGTTCAGCTGGCCAGATAAGGAGGATTTGCAGTGCTATTAATTAACATATTTTAGTTGAACCAAGACATGCCTATGCCTTAAACGAAACATATTCTTTGATTATTTTGTATTTCAATTGGTTTGTTCTTTCTTTATTCTTTAAGTAAAAGCTTGTTAGTAATAAATTATTGCAAGCTTCTCTCGCAATTGTTGTATCAGCTTCCTCAAACTGTAAATTTTTTTTTCTTTCTGTAAAATTACCAAGTGTAAGCATTTGATGATGACATATTACAAATATTGGGTTGAGTTGTATTCTTAATTTACATCATGGGGGATTGTAAGATTATAAGAATCCTTAAGAAATGAAGAGAAAGGACTTAAGATCAAAGTCTCAAATTAACCAAGAGTTAATGCTGAGATGTTTATTTATAGTAGGAAGGAATACAAGTTAACCAATGAAAGGAGATCACTTGGATAGCCAAGTTGGCAACCAAGATCACATTACAACCATTAATTAAGAAACTAATCTAGGGCTAAGATACAAAGGAAGTTAACAGAACACAATGTAACTGAAATAACATAAAACTGTTATATAACTAAGTCTTAACATTCCCCCGCAAACTCAAGGGTCTAGGGAGAATATTAAGCTTGATTTTGAAATATACCAGCTATTTGTTCCTCTGCAGGAACATGTTCAAAACGAATAATTTGATCTTGAACTTTTTCTTTGATGAAGTGATGATCCACTTCTACATGTTTGGTTCTAGCATGGAGAATTGGATTGACTGTGAGATAGGTTGCACTTAGGTTGTCACAATACACCATTGAAAGAGATGAAGAGGTTATGCCCATCTCAGCCAGGAGAGAAATCAACCAAACTATCTCAACAACTATGTTGGCAACAGCACGATATTCGGACTTTGTGGAGGATCTACTAACCACCTTTTGTTTTGAACAAGACCAGGAGACTAAGTTATCATCGAGATAAATACAAAATCCACCTGTGCTTCGTCTATTATCCAGAGAACTTGCATAATCGGCATCCGTGTAGGCAGAAAGGATGGTATTTGGTGTAGCACTGAAGCAAATACCATGGTTGATTGTTCTTGCTAAGTATCTCAAGATACGTTTGACAACCTGCCAATGGACCTCAGTAGGTTTGTGCATAAACTGACATACTTTGTTGATAGAGAAAGCAATGTCTGGTCTAGTGAGGAGAATATACTGTAAGGCCCCAATAGTGCTTCGATACAGAGTTTCGCAAAAAAAGGATCACCATCGTAGAGGGAAAGTTGTTTTGTAGCAGCTGGTGTTGCAAAATGCTTTGCCTCTGTCATTTGTACTCGTTGTAGAAGATCCTTGATGTACTTGGTTTGAGTTAGGAATAGATTTTCTTCAGTTTTGGTTGCTTCTATTCCCAAGAAGTAATGTAGATTTCCTAAGTCTTTCAAAGCAAAGTTAGAACTGAGAAAGTTGATCAATTTTGAAATAAGAAAATTTGAATTTCTTGTAATGACAATGTCATCAACATAAACTAGTACAACTATAATCACATTTGAGGAATGATAAAGGAACATAGATGTATCAGATTTAGAAGAAACAAAACCCCATTGAAGAAGAGAGGTATTGAGTTTTTTAAACCAAGCTCGAGGAGCTTGTTTCAGACCATATAAAGCTTTCTGTAACCTGCAAACATAATCAGATTTGTTAGATTCTACAAAACCGGGAGGTTGAGTCATGTAAACTGTTTCTTCAAGTTCACCATTGAGGAAAGCATTATTGACATCTAATTGTTTGATGTCCCAATTTTTAATAACAGCAATAGCAATGACACATTTGATTGTTGTTAGTTTGAATACAGGACTGAAAATCTCAAAATAGTCTAAACCTTCAACTTGGTTAAAACCCTTTGCCACTAATCATGCTTTATATCTTTCAATAAAACCATCTGAGATTCTTTTTATTTTGAAATCCTACTTACAGCCAATTATAGAGTGGGAAGGATCTAGAGGAACAAGAGTCCAGGTTGAGTTTTTAATTAAAGCTTGAAACTCAGTGTTCATAGCTTCTTTCCACTATGGTATTTTCTCAGCATGTTTATAAGTAGTAGGTTCAGTTTGTACCGTTATAGTAGAGTATATTTTGGGCTTCAAAACACCTTTTTTTGTTTGACCTGGTGTGCATGTGGTGATCATTTTGAGCTTGTTGGAGTGGCATAACACAGTTCCTGCAATATTAGGAACTTGAACTGTAGTATCCTGCAGAACGAGGTTAGTAATAGGTGTAGAAGGATCAAGATTGTCATTAGCTAGGATAGGAGAGTTATCAAAATTTTCATTTCCAATAGAAGGAATAGAAATCTAAGAAGCAACTATATCCAACAAAAATGCAATGAATGGACTTGTATTGAAATTTTGTTGTATTATATGGTTTAGTATAAGAAAAACATGAACATCCAAAAACTTTTAAGTAATGATAATCTGGTGTACTATTGTGAAGGCACTCAAAAGGTGATTTGTTGTTCAAAACTGGTATGGGTAATCTGTTTATTAGATAAACATCAATCGAAAATGCATAACCCCAAAACTTGAAAGGAAGTTTTGAATGAGCAAGGAGAGTAAGACCAACCTCTGTAATATGTTTGTTTTTCCTCTCTGGTCTTCCATTTTGTTCAAGAGTTTGAGGGCAAGAGAATCTGGTTATAATACCAAGATCTTGGAAAAATTTTGCAAGAGACATGAACTCAGTGCCACAATCAGATTGCACAATCTTTATTTTTGTTTCAAACTGTCTCTCAACATATGCTTTGAAGTTTAGGAAAACTTTGGTTACTTGATCTTTTGTTTCTAAGAGAAAAAGCCATGTAAACCGAGTGCAATCATCAACAAAATGAATGTCGTATCTAGATCCTCTAGTGGATAACACAGGAGCAGGTCCCCATAGATCAACATGAATGAGTTCAAAAGGTTTTGCAGCAATTTTTTTCATTTTCTAAGAAGGGAAGCTTTTTACTTTTTCCAAGTTGACAAGAAGAACAGAAAGTAATATCTTTATTGATTGAAGGATGAATATTACAAGATGACAAAATATTTCTTAAGATTCTAACACTAGGATGTCCGAGTTTTGAATGCCAAATATCAACAGACTTGTTTAAGGAAAGTTTGACAGAGGGAATACAATCATATGAAGGAGAAAAACTTGCAATTTTTGGCTTTTTGGTGGCAGAAAAACAAGTGCTTTTGGTTGGCTTTATGGTATAGAGACCATGTTCAAGCTTGCCTTGAAGAATTACCTTCTTTGAATTGGAATCCTTTATCAAAAAGAAAGATGGATGAAATTCAAGAAAAACATTTTTATCATGACAAAGCTTGTTGACACTAATAAGATTGGAAGATATTTTAGGAACGCAAAGAACATTATTTAAATGCAAGGTATTTGAATTAATTTTAGAAGACAGTGAAGTATAACCAGTATGAGTTATAGAGAGTGTGTTACCATCACCAACTGCAAGTTTTTCATTTCCATTGAAGGGGTTAGTTGAATTGAGGTTGTCAACATTTGGTGTTATGTGATGAGTAGCCCCAGAATCCATGAACCAGGCTGTATCAGAAATAGCTTATAGGGTAGCAATCATGGCTGCCATCTTGTTGGAGTTGTTAGAATTGGTAGGTTTATAGTTGATGTTATCAAAGCGATGGTAACAATTGATAGCAATGTGCCCGAATCTACCACACACTTGACATTGGGGTTGATTTCCTCCATTGTTGTTTCTTTTTGGACCATTCTTGTAGAAATAATTGGTTTAGTTGGATTGATTTCCACCATTGGAAATCTAATTGATGTAGGGAGGAATGAAACCTTGATTGTAAGATCTTGGTGTTTGATTCTTGAACTTACTAAAGGTGTTCTATCGAGAGGCTAGATTAGCAGCTCAGAGAGAGTTTTCTCCTACATAATTGAATTGATCAATTCTCTGTTCATGGGCAAGAAGTAGGTTGTGAAGTTCTTCAAGTTTGACAGGTTAAGCACGTGAGGTAATGGAGATCACAAAGGACAGGTAGTCACTGCCAAGACCACCAAGAATGTACATGACATGATCCTTTTCAGATACAGTTTTGTTGATAGCATTGAGATTATCTACGATTTTCTTGATGTGAAGCAAAAATTTTGACATTTTCTTGGAACCCTTTTTAGAGGAATAGAGTTCCAGTTTGAGTTGCATAATAGGAGCATGATTTGTAGAGGCATAAAGAGTCTCCAAAGCTTTCTAGGAGTCATAGGATGTCTTGTGACCTATGATATGCATCATTATATTCTCAGTGAGGGAAGAATAGATCCAAGAGAGAAGCAACTTATCTTGTCTTTGCTAAGTTGTGTATAAAGGATTGAGAATAGTTCTGTTTTCTTGAGTCAAGAACTAAGATGGACACCGATTTGTGCCATCTATGAAGCCTTCAAGGCCATGCGCTATGATTACATTTTCCATCTGCATCTTCCATAACAAGAAGTTGTTTGTATCAAGTTTCACATGAAGCCCATGATTGAGGTTTGTTGAAATTGAAGATGAAGAACCAACAGAAGCAGAAGTGGTAAAGGAAGATGATGAGGAATAAGAGCTATTAGAAGAAGCAGAGCAGTCCATGTCGCTAGACAATGGCTTTGATACCATGTAAGATTATAAGAATCTTTAAGAATTGAAGAAGAATGACTTAAGATGGAAGTCTCAGTTTAACCAAGAGTTAACGCTGAGATGTTTATTTATAGTAGGAATGATTACAAGATAGCCAATGAAAGAAGATCACTTGGATAGCCAAGCTGGAAACTAAGACCACATTACAATCATTGATTAAGAAACTAATCTAAGGCTAAGATAAAAGGAAAGAACTAAAATAACAAAATATAATATAACTGATATAACAGAAACTGTTATATTAACTAAGCCTTAACACTAAATCACAACCTCTTTGAGTCTTTGGAAGTCCTAGCACAAAATCCATTGTGAGGTCTTCCCAAATAGTTGTTGGCACTGGTAAAGGTGTATATGATTCTCTATTTTGAGCTTGTCCCTCAGCAGTTTGACAGATTAAGCATCTTTTGATGAAATTATGTACATCTTTCCTCAATTTCTCAACTGCATATAATGTTTTATCCATGCCCAAATGCCCCGCAAGTCCACTATCTATCTCAGTGATCAGAAGCTCTCTCAAAGAGGTTTTTGGAATACACAATTTTTTGTTCTTGAACAGAAATCCTTGTGTAATTAAGAAGTCCCCAGCATTTTCATTGTCGAGACACTTAAACCATATTTCTACAAAATCTTCATCTTCAACATAGGTATCCTTCAGAGAATCAAAGGCTACAATCTAACTTGATAATGTCGTAAGCAAAGAAGACCTTTTGCTCAAAGCATCTATAACTTTATTGACTTTCCCTTGTGTTTGATAGAAAAAATTGAACCACTACAAAAATCTAACCCATCTTGCTAACATTCTGTTCATCTGCTTTTCAGACTCGAGGAATTTTAGTAAAGCTCTTTGCCAATGAGATCACGTTCCCAAGTTTCACAAGCTCCAATTAAGGAATAGAACTCGTGTTGGTAAGTTGACCAAGTCTGTTTGGCATCACTGAGTTTTTCTAGAAAATACTCTACTGGTATCTCTTCTTGTGAAAGAACAATTCCTATCTAGTACCAGTAGCATCTACTTCTACTTCAAACAATTTCTCAAAATCTGGAAGAGCAAAAATAAGAGCACTACATAGTTTTTTCTTTGAGGCAATCAAAGTTGTTCTGCTAGTTTTCTCCCTAATAAAAGTTGCCCTTTTTCATGCAATCAGTCAAAGATGATGCAATGGAGCTAAAGTACTTGATAAACCTCCCGTAAAAATTTGCCAACCCATGGAAGCTTCTTCCATGATTTGTAGCTTCCGTGAGCTCCCACCACAAATCCTAAGAACAGTAGTTTATCCACCATGAAAGTACATTTTTTGAGATTGATATAAAGTGTGTTGGCTCTGAGTGCCTCAAATACACTTCTCAAAATGGTGATATTGCTCATCATGTTGTTTATTTCATACTAAAATATCATCAAAGCACACAACCATGAATTTGCTAATGAAAGGTTGTAGTACTTGTGTCATCGATCTCATAAAGATGGCATATGCATTTGAAAGCCCAAATGGCATAACTTACCATTCAAGAGGCCCTCATTGATTCTAATTTGGAGAAAATTGTTGCTCCATGCTTATGATCCAACAAATTTGAAAGTCTTGGTATAGGGAATCTATATTTGATAGTGATATTATTGATTACTCTACTATTAATACACATTCTCCATGTACCATCTTTGTTTGGAGTGAGTAATGCTAGAACAACACAAGGAGAAAGACTTGGTATGGTGCTTCCCTTTTCTAGCAGCTCTTCAACTTGTTCATCCAAAACTTGATACTCTTTTGGAGTCATTCTATAATGAGGTAAATTAGGGAGCATTGCATCTGAGATCGGATTTATTTGATGTTGAATATTCCTCATGGGAGGTAAGGTACTTGGCAATTCTTCTGGTGTTATGTCACTGAATTCGAAGAGTAGCTACTGAAGGGCTAGATCTTATACAGCCTCCTACTTTTAATCTAACCCCTTGTTGATAACAATCCAAGCCTCTTGGTTGGCCAACTTATGACTGTAGAATAGTCTAGGAGAATCTGCTACTGCAACTTTCTTATTGGAACCTTAAGGACTACATGGTCTGGTTTGGATGGTTTTGGGCTCAAACTGTGGCCCAAACCATACCTTCAGTTTACACATTATATACGCCGAATTGATACTAAATTTTGCTTAGGCCGAACAAATTATGGGCCCTACAGTTTCGGGCTGGGTCAATCGGGCCTAGTTCCATCAATGGGCCTGGGCTTATTAATATTTTTTCAATTTAATTATTTTTTATTAAACTTGTAAGTTGGACCTTAGTTTTTTTTTTTTTGAAAGGAGTTGGGCCTTGGTTTCTACGTGAAAAAGAGTAATAAACTCAAATATATGCCCAAAATCAAAAATAGAGATTAGAAATAAAACCCTAAAAGGCTAAAAATATAAATAAATTACAATCATCCAAAAATCATAAATAAATAGTCTAAACTTAATATTATAGTCATCCAAAAATTAAAAATAAAAGCAAAATTTACAGTCATCCAGATTTGATAATGAATCCCAAAAATCAAAATAAATCCAAAACTTTAAGTTAAAACTTCAAATTTGAAACTTGGACTTTTGTCAAGTCCACACAAAAAAAAGCAGAAGTAAATATCTGAAATTCGCAATGTGTTGGAGCTCAGAACGGATTGTAGTTTTTTGCGCTGGAATGACACCGAGACGTAGATTATCTGGTCTGAATGGTGTAAAAATCGGAGGCTAGAAAGACCTTTGTTGGAGCTTTCTGGGAAATTTTGCCGAAAACAGTAAGGTAAGGGATGAAAATAGCAAGACTTCCTATGTAAATTAACCTAAGTGTTAGTCCCTAAAAAATTATAAAGTGATCCTTTACTTTTTCTTACAATTAAAATTATACTTTGAACACAAAATTTCAAAATCTTTTCAATTACATCTCATTTTCTTACAATTTATAATTTTAAATTAAAAATTACAAAATTTAATATTTTAAATTTTTATACAATAATATACAACACAACACAATTGATGTACTTATACAATTTCTTAATACAATGTAGAACTAAATATAGTATTATATAAAAAATATATAATACAATACAATCCATCACACCATTAATAATACAATACAATACAGGCGAACCAAACATGACCTAAAGGTGACATGAATCAAAACATGCATGAATGGATAAATCAAAAGGAGTTGTTCTTCAACTTGGGAACATCTAGGTGGATAGCATGAGGTTATAAGCCATCTTTCCTACCCACTTCTTTAGTATGTAGGAACTCAAGAAAAAGAAACAAGTAAACTAGATAAATAAACTGTCCTCAACAATAACATAACAAACTTTAAAAGATATACTGAAAAACATGGGAGGAAAGAGACTTGAAAGACTTCCAAGACTTTTCAATGTCATCAATCATGGTCTGTGCTTGTTCCTTTTTGGGCA
>WUAT03384476.1:0-10284 GCA_010015005.3 Ulmus americana
AGTAATTTTCCCTCACACCCAAAACAGATAATTACACCCAAGAGAATTTCCCACACAAATTCTCTATTTCAAAGCTTCCTAATTCTCTAATTTTGGATATTTCATTGGAGAAAACTAAGACCTTATATAGCCTACACCCTTTCTTTCTCCAACTCTATCTCGGTAACATAGTCCCCAAAATCAAGCAACAAATCAAGCAACAAAACATTCCATGTTTTACTCCCCAAAAACACTCCATGTTTTCTCCATCCTTTTTGACTTTTGCAACCACATGGGATCCACCCACAAACATTATGTTTATTTAACCAAAATTCTAACACCAACAACATGGGGCAACTTGGAGTCAGCCACACCTATGGGATCCGATTGCCAGTAGGCATGGAAAAAGGCAACACCATGCCATGACGGACGACAACAAGATGGGCTAAAGATCATGTTGCTCACTCGGGTACCTCGCTAGTAGGCTTGGTGGCTTGCTTACCTAGAGTTTAGCCTAGGAGGGACGACGAGGTGCTGACTTGGTCTTGGCATATCATTGAGTGCCTACTACCATGAGTAAGATGCTTGTAGACTAGTTGCATAAGGCGTGAACCTTGACTACACATGGGAACCTAAGATGAGGCGAGTGTCTTGGTATAGAAAATTTCAACACGAGGAAGCAATCGAGGACGCTACATGTGTGGCTCGCAAGAGCAATTCCTGTTCGCTTACTTCAAAGAATAAAAGACGCATAAGACGCAAGGGTCTAGCATTTAAACCTGAATGGTGAGTAAGGCTGGCCTACGCACAACGTATCTTGGCGCCGCACGGGCAAAAAATTCCGCTGCAAAATCTCTGCCTAGGACACCCAGCAAGTAGCCCCTCTATCATGAACTTGATCTTAAACCATGTCTATGGGAATGCAATTTGTGAAGGGACTGCTACTATGTTTCTTTTCTCCCATGTCTTCATTCCGAAAGCAAGCCGCCGGCACCAAGTCCAAACAAGAATGGCAATTCTAGGCATGCTTTTCCAACCTGTATATTCTCTTATTTGTTGTCACTCCAAAAAGAGAGGCTAGTCAATTTTCCTCACTCTTTTTGGGCTCTGCACTTTGTTTTCACCAAAGGCAAACCCCTTCAGCCTCAATTATTTCTTCTTTCATCTTGTTTGGTTGATGAGAAAGATTGTTCATATTCTTTTCTTTAGCGTATTTTTATGCCAGCTAGGCTTGATTAACTTGAAAATGATATAGAATTATAGATACAAAAGCATAAAATATCTCCATAAATGGAACACTACAAAGCTTCTAATTAACGGTTCTAATTAAAAAGCTAATCTCACAACTCACAAGTGTGTGGTGTGTCAACACCACCTCAAGTCCTCAACCAATTCCCACACGTTTTTAACTAAAAATATCAATCTTTAACGCAAAAGCAAACTTTTATATCTAAGTGACACTTGGTAGCTGCTGATTGGTTGAAAAGTTGAAACTCTGATGACGTTAACCCAATATTTGAAATAAATCTTAAACAACTAGAGATTTGTAAGATTTAATGTTCCAAAGCATCAAGTAACAGCATGTACAGCAGAATCTCATGGAGAATACTTACCAAAATGCCCTATATATTGCTTCATGGAGTTAGGGGGGTGGCAATTCGGGTCATGACACGACATGAATTTAGTGTGTTACGATTGATGTTTTGAGGTAGCATGTCAAATTCAGTTCAACCTGTTTGACCCGACATTTTCTTGGGTCGGGTTAGGATCTAACTTTATGACACAGAATTGACCCGTTTATATATTGTACATAATTAAAATTATTAATTTATATTTATATATATAATTTATTTTATTTAAAAAATAAAACTAAAGTATAAAAAAAATTCTTTAAAAAAAATATAACATAACTTATTCACACAAGAGAACTAATTGATTAAAACTTTATAGTTAAGGATTAAGAACTTTGTTTATTGTATTAATATTTTGTGATAGATTATTTAACTTTTCAATTATGTTTAGTTGAAACTTTATTTACTTTCATGTTTTGTATGAGTCAAATGAGTCAAACATATCAAATAGGTCAAACATGTTATACTGGTCATATCGACCAACATATAGTGTGGATCGGATCGAGTCGGGTCAACACGTGAATATGACGGATCGGTTTAATATTAAGATTTTTTAACACAAAACATAAACTTGTCGGTTTAAGATTGGTCAACTACCCAACCTACAACACGACTCTCGACACGAATTGTTACTTCTATTTGGAGTGAAACTTTTTTGACTTTCGCCATTGGAAAACGGTGAGCTATGACACGTGAGCCCTGTCTGGGTTGATTTTGATTCTCTTATAAGCAATTCTGAAAAAATTTAGAAACCAAAAGTGTTTGGTAAAAAAAAATAACATCTATAAAGTTAAATAGACAATTTAGTAAAAAATTTCATAAGTAATCGATACAAATCTAATCAATTTCGACCATAGTATTGAGAGTTAAAAAACAAAGCACAACAATGTCAATCTAGCCCCTTGTCAGAACATTGGTTTAGAGAAAAATAATGAGAGAATTAGTAATATAAACTTTGATCAACCTTTATGACAAAAAGAAAGAGGGTTTGTATATATTATGCCTTTCAAACCCCCATAAGAAAAATTGAAAAAAACAAATTTCACACTTTTTCCATTTTTATATCTAGAGTGATCTTTACTTGTTACAAAAGGATTCCATAAGAGTGGATATCCATCAACCCCAAAAGCCACTTTGCTTGCTTTGACTCATGGAAAATGTACACAAAATAGTCTCTTCTCACTTTTAATCTTTTGCCATGGGCGGTTTTGGATATCCTAAACATACAAACTTTCCTCAATAATAGATGGCTATCCTTCATAAAGCAAATTCCCTTTGGCTAAAACCCTACAATGCCCATCCAAAAAAAATCAAAAACGAAGAAATAAAGACCCTTTTCTTTAACCCACATTTCCTCTTCTTTCACACCTCTCTAATCCTTGAAAATGACTTCTTGGAGATGATCAAGCAGTACCATTCCTCTCCCTTTCCCTTTCTTGAAAAAGGAGATTCCTTTCATGTCCCACTTCTTTTACCTTTCAAATATTCCTTACAAGCCTTGTTACAAATAAATACCACTTCTTGATTCTTCATTTGTACTGATCTCTATTCAAATCCTCCTCATCACATTAACAAAGCACAACCTCTTGGTTTTTCTCTATTCGCTCCATTCCCTAATGGTGCCAGAATTAGAGGTAAGAACATCAATTTCTTCTTCTTTCATAACATAAAATGATGAACTCGAATAATTTGATATTTTAACCAATTTTATTTCTTTTTCTTCTGCAGAAACCTCGAGTTACCGAGATACATGTTAGAATAGATTGTAATGGGTGTGTCCAGAAGATCAAGAAAGCATTAAATGGCATCAATGGTGAGAAGAACTTGGCATCAAAATTTAGGCATTCATCTTGTTCATTTTCGCACTTTTGAGTTTAAATCTCTTTTGGGTTTTTCCCTCCACAGGTATATATGATCTTTACATAGATTTTCCACAACAAAAGTTGACAATAATTGGGTGGGCAGATCCAGAGAAAATTGTGAAAGCTATTAAGAAGACAAGAAAGATAGCTACAATATGTTCACATACAGAGGCTTCAACAGAGCCATCACAAGACCCACCACAGACAGAACAAGCACCAGAAGGAAGTTCACAGCAACCTCCTGAAGCATCAAATCCTCCACCCCCCGAAGCAGCTCCACCTGCGGAGCCACCACAAGACCCTCCACCACCCGAGAATCACCCGCCACCACCTCAGGAGCCACCCGCACCACACCCTGTGCCTGCAGACACTAATGCACCAGCCCAACCAGTTCAACTACCAAAAGATGTTGGACAAGTTCATGTGATACACCATCACCCACCTGATCATGGCTATAGATATAGCTATGGCCCTGGCTATAATGGGTATTGGAACAAATACCATAATGGGCAAGGACATCCCCAAGAACAGCAGCCACCGCCACCTCAGCAACAGCAGCCGCCGCCGCCGCCGCCACCTCAGCAACAGCAGCCCCCGCCTCCGCCACCTCAGCCCCTGCCGCCACAGCCCATTTATGCGACACACAGCTACAACACATACAGGCCATCGCCCTATGTGACAGAATATGAGTATATCCGATCACCACCAAGACATCGAAGTTATTATAATCCGATTGATCGCTACAATGAAGAACAATATTATTACAACAATGGAAATTATAATGGAAATGGAAATATTACATCCATTTTCAGTGATGAAAATCCAAATGCATGTAGAATAGTGTGAAGAAATGAGAATCTCGGTGAGGAAGATGAGGGAGAAAAATAATATTAGCAAAAATATAATATTAAGTAATAGAGTAATTGGCACAAATGCTCCCTATTGATCGAGTGAAATTGCACTTTCCTCCCTAATTAACTTTTTTTTTTCATTAACTTCCATGTTGTTACTTCCCTCCCTAAGTAATATTTGGATTATGAGAATGTTGTTTAGGAGGGGAGGAATGAGATTCCATACTTGTTAGTGCTGTAAGAATTTATTCTGGATTCCCACTTTTCTGAGAAAAGGCTGAGTTACATACTGCCTGGAATTCATTTTTTGTGTAGAAGAATCCATAAAAGTTGTTTACAATTGCAGCCATCCTTTTCTAAAACTTGACAAGTTTTTTTGGGATTTTTTTTTTTTTTTTTAATTTTAAGAATTTGCTATTAAGTTTATTATAGATTGCCCATCCTTTTTTTGCAGATGGTAAAAACGTGTAACTAAATGTTGACGTGACAAACAATTTTAGTGTTTGTCATGTAGTGCAATAAATGAAATCTCACAGTGGCCACTATCGCATTTATGATCCAAAATGATCATTTGACTACAGATTTAATACCAGGTGACAGACTTAAGAGTCGAAACTGCTTTCATAAATTAGTGATGACTCGTGCCTTCAAACGACCTAATGTAAAAAAATCAAAATTACCTTTTAATGAGGACATGCCATTTACAGAAGCCAGAACAACCCTTTTTATTAGATAGCCGGAGAAAAAATTAATAATAATAATAATAATAATAAAAGAGTGAAATAGGCAAACGATTTGAACACTTCTCGTATATGTGAGAGATAGCTCAGCAGGGAAATAATAATAATAATAATAATAAAAAATTCTACACTGAACAAGCACGAGTTGGAATCAAAATCGCTTGTTCTTCAGCTCTGATATACACTAGAGACCCTATTTAAGCAACAAACTATATAAGCAAAAACAAATGTTACAAAAGAGATCATCGTAATGGATCTACCTAAGCAAAAATTGCAGGTTATAAGCAGGAACAAAAATGGAAGGGCACCCCTGAGCAACTTTTTAACTGCAAAATATGAAACATAAAAGGGAATAAGCCACCCAAGTCAAGCAGCCATAGAAACATCAGAAGCTAATGCTAATATAGCTGAAACTTAAACAAATGCCGAGTTCTTCTCACACAATTTGATTAATCGGTTCACAAGTAAAACTTCTACTAGATAATTATCTTACTTGCCAACGTCGCTACTAAGTTCAGATTCACTATCTTCTTTGTTGTATAGAACATCATCAACATCTTCATCCTCATCCTCATCACTTTCACCCTGCTGGTGATCACGCAGTAATTCTGGTTCAGGATCAGCTGCCTTTTTAATCTGAGTAAAGAAATTTAAGAGCCCAAATTAAATACCAAAATGTCACACATACATCCGGAACTAAAGTGTGAAAGTTAAATTACTAACCTGAGCCATCACAAGTTGCAAATGACCGGACAGTTGTAACAAAGGTTGAATAGCTTCCCCTCTAGATTTTGTAACCTGGTAGGAGAAAACCATTCATTGAGTAAGCAATCTAAGTGATGGAGTGTAGTGTTTATTGTAGAAGAGATGCTGACTGTTATCTAAAAGTTCTTTTACTCTAAACAGCATGTAAATAAGAGAGCAAAAAATAAATGCTAAAAGAAAAGTCCAGAAAAAGAAAAGAAAAGGAAGAAGAAGCAACAAGGGGAGTAGTGATAACCAAAAAGAATAATTATTCAAGAAATTTACCTTGAACAAGGAATTAAGCGTCTGCGTTGTAGGTTCTTCAGACATGACATGACGACTATGATGAACCAATATGCTGTAAATCCATGGCATAATATGCTTTCGACTACAAGACCTATTACAAATAATCAAATTCCAAATTAAGATTATATCTCCATTAATTCTTAGTACATATAAATATATATATTTTTGTGGAGTCAAAATCCAGGAACAAACCCTGAATGCCACATGGCTACCAACACTCCTAGCAACTTGTATGCATCAGCAGGTACTTTTGACAGCACAGATGCCCTCATCTGCAATAAAATAATTACGAAGTAAAATAAAGTATATATCATGCGCCCTCCAGGTCAATGAAACTTTAAGAGGGGAAGAGAGAGGAGGAGGGGAGGGGGGAAGAAAAATGTGAGAAAAAAGCCAAAGAGGGATCAAACACAAAAGAAAACTCACCTTCGTTTGTGGCACAAAAGCTTTGAGGTCAATGCCCTTGAATATATCAGAGCTCTGCATGGATTTTAATGTAACATCCTCTGCTTCATTAAGTATTCCTAATGATTTCATCCGGTCCTCTATGCAAATTGCTGTAGTGTCAACTTCCATTTCTTCAATGTCATCTGCACAAAACACAGCGAAGAAGTGAACAAATACAACCAAGCTGGCAACTTAGAACAGAGAAAGGACCCAAAAAATATGCACATAGTATTAAAAGGACATCCATGAAAACCGTTATGGTACCTTGGCTTTTCACAAACCCACCAGTTTCAATACTTGAAGTTTCATGTCTCTTCTTTTTCTCGTGAGAACTCAAAATTTTTGGAATAGGAAGTAAAGCATCCTCGGCATTTGCACGATCTAATGCAATAACTGTCAAACAGAAAATACATTTAGCTACAATGCAATATAATACTAGAAACAAATAGTACTTGAGTTAGAAATGTTAATAAACATGACAAGTTTCATATATGGAACATATTGAATATCAAAAAAATGTATAGTGCCAAGAATTAGAATTTTGCAAAGGAGCATCGTCTAAGCAAAAAAAAAATGTTATTGACATTAACGTCTTTTTGTAATGCCTGTGAATGCATTAGCAAAAAGAGCAATTTCAACTGTTAAAAAAAAAAACAATGACATCTAACCTCCATTTTGTAAATCTCGTCCTTTCTTAGATTTAAATGGCTGAGATATTGGTAAAAGGATCCCATCACGTGAGCTACTCAACTTAATGTCTGTGCCAGCATGCACCAAAATCTTCTGAAATGTTGGCTTTACTAATAATCCATAAGCAACAAACATCTGCCCAGAAGGAGGTTTAACAGAGCCTTGTAATACTGCAGCAAATATTGTAGGTAATGCACCCTTGTAGCTTTTAGAGGAGAAGTCTTCAGAAGACACGGATATTTTTGTGGGCTTGGAGTTTCGTAATTCCTCAATATTTTGTCCATACCAAAAATAAGAGACACCAATCTCTGAAATGGCCAACACATATAGACCAACAACATCGTCTCCCTCACTGTAGATGCATCTGCTATCTAGAAAGATGGCAGGATGCTCCATAGCAAGAACACAGCTTGCTGATTGCTTTTTGGTGCCACCAACACTCCATACTGCAATATATCTTTCACCAACTGCAGATGAGAGGATGTACTTCCCATCTTCAGTAAAAATTAAACAACGAACAGCTCCCTGTTGAATAATTAAGAAAATTATTAAATCCAAAAAGAATCAAGTCAAAGAAGAAAACCACATCTGTCACAAGCACAAAAAGAATACTTCATTTTTAGGATTAAAAGAAAAAGGTGAAAAAATGTAATATAAAATTGTCAGCCTAAGACTCACTGGATGGCCAGAAAACTTCTGAATCTTTTTGTGATTTGATGAATTGAAAGTCTTCAATTGCCCAGCTGCAGTTGCTATTATTTCCCCATCTGAATCAGAGAAGCAAGAGGCATATCAGCAGAGCAACACATGCTACAATATATCAAAATAAACATTTTTGAGGGAATTTTGAAAGTTTTATTAGAGAATACATAAAATGCAAGGGGATTAAGTGCGCCCAATATTTCAAAATGCGTAATTGAAAAGGCCCTCCTATATATCTATACACCATGCTGGTATCTATTAAAATCATGTGGCCTTCTCTAAGCTTCCTCCAAGCTTCCTCCCCACAATCTCAATTGCAATTTCAAACTACCAATCCCAACATAAATGGGATTTCAATTTCTGTTTTTGTGGCATTTACAACACTAAATCTCAAAACCTCAATGTAAAACTCTCATTTTTACTTCAGCACTACATTCACTAATTTTTGACAATTCAGCTATTACAACAGAACATCTCAGATTACAACTCAATATGTTCCAAATGAATTGTCAGAGAAAATAATTGAGCCAGTAATCCAACACCATATTCGGCAGAATAAAGCATTACTTAGAAAGTACAGAGCACAAAAGAGTTGAAGAGCACCAACCCGGTGAAACAGACAATGAGGATATTGCCTTTGTGGAAGCTTTGAACTTCCCCAACAGGTTTCCTGTCAACGAATCAATTTGGCACACCATTCCATCAGAACCTGCCGTGTGAATGCTAGAAACATTTCTCGAAAACGATATGGAACTAACACCCCTGCACAACAACAAGAACAAGATTGATCAGGCCACCGCAATATAAACAAAAACACACAATCCCATATAACTAAAAAGCTCACCCAGCATGGCAATCGCTGACCCTCCATTTCAACTGGCCAGCAGAAACATCAAGTGCCAAAACATCACCACTACCAGTCCCTAGAATCAACAAAGAGCACCCAAGCTTCCTTTTTTTCTGCAACAATCATTCCCGCCATTAAACCCATAACCTAAACAAACAAATCAACAACTGGGTTTTGCAAAACAAAACAAAACAAACAAAAAAACCCAAACCTTCTTTTCTAGAGAGAACCACTTCATGCAAGTGTAATCAACTGAAAGATGCCCTTTTTCTCTATCCCTTTTCGCAAATATGCTCGTCTCTTCTGATGCTACCATGTCCGTAAACTCAGTCTGCACCTGGCCCTTCAACGTATCCCATATCTAACAATCCCAAAACAAGAAGAATGCTTAATTTCAAAAACCCATATTTCACTGCGGCAAATAAACAAACACGTGGTGGGCATAGTATAGTACCTTAATTCGGCCATCTCCAGTGCTTATGGCGAACAAGTCCATGGAAGGACTAAACGCCGTCAATAGGTCTCTGAGGTTTAACGACCCCATTTTTACAAATTTTGGAGCTCGCAAAGAGAAGGAAGAACGGGAAGCTTAGTGTGGAGAAGAAGGAGGAGGTGGTTTGGGGAGACGGCAAAGGAGGAGGAAAAGAGTTGTGGACTATTTGGTTTTTCGTTAGGGTGCGCCTTCTCGTAATGGGCCTCCATAACCTTAGTTGGGGCATTGAGATGGGCTTGGATCTTGGGTCTAGAGCTATTGGACCTTACTGTAAATTTGGTCCACTATCAGCCATTTTTTTTTTTTAAGATATTTGCGGCTAAGGTCCGCAATCTTTGAGACTTGTGACGAATAGTTCTTCAATCTTCTTTTTGGAACTTTTATGCCTCCAATCTCTTAGACATGTAACAAATAAGTCCCTAACTTTTTTTTTAGGTACTCTCAAATTACCAACCTCTTCAAGGATAATTTGATGAGATAGTCCCTCAAATTATTCAATTTTAAGGTTTAGACTATTATTTTTTTGATTTGGATGAAAAACTCATTTATCTCTTTTCTATTCTTTTCAATTAACTAATTAAAATCTTTTTCAGCTTGTTTTTCTTTTCTTTCTCTTTATCTCTCTTTCTTCTCCCACTTCCCCAGAAGCAGCCTTTTATTCTCTCTCTCTCTCTCATCTCACTTCTCCAGAACGACCACACATTGTAGATTTAAGAAATCTCACGGTTCCATCGATTTTGGATCTAAGACATAACTCCTTGTGCTTCCTCTCTTGCACTTTCGATTTTAACACAAGACAAGTTGAAGCATGGCGGGATGGATCTCGGGGTCAGAACTGGGTCAACAGCGAAGCACTCCGAGTCTCGAATCAGCGAGATTTTGCTCCGAGGGGTAGTGGTCTTCTTATACCGCTGTGCCAATTGAGGTTGTCTAGTATAGTTGGATGCTTGAAAACTTGTTTGTAGAGATGGGGTGTATTGCAAAGCTAAGGA
>WUAT03384587.1:0-17296 GCA_010015005.3 Ulmus americana
AGAAACTCTGTTTTGATGCTCTCTGTTTTCAGTCTTAAACACCAAGATAAAGGATGAATTTTTAGTCCAATTTTTTTTACAGATTCAACGTTAGGATGTCATAGAAATATTCCAATTGGGTTTAGTCAATTTAGTTTAAAATTGAATGAGTTATGTTAAAACTAAATCTAGGCTGTAAAACTGCCCAAATTGAAGGAACTCTATTTTAAGGTCTCTGTTTTAAGTCCTGTTTTGTATTCGTATGAATGAATTTAACCAAGACCTTTTTACAGAATAAGCCTTAGGATGTTACCAAACTTTTTCATTTAGGTTCAGTTAAATTAGGTTTAAACTGAACAAGTTATAACGAGACCAAGTCAGGTCTGTAAATAGTTATGATTCTGGATAAATTAAGAGAAACAAAATTTGGCTTAAGGCCTATAGACCAAATTTTGGACTAAAATTTTGAGGTTAAAGACCTTAGTGCCTTAGGAATCTAATAAAATTAGTCTAACCCAAACTGAGCTAAAACTGTAAATAATGTACTCAGATTAAGCAATAGAGGTCAAAAGAGATTTAAAGAACTTGTTAAAAGTCTTTCTAAAAAATCCTTCACACGTTTGTGCTCAAATACAGAGTTTTCAAGATAAAAATTTGATTCTAAATGATTTTCCAGCCCATTATGATGATTTGAATCAAAAGAAATTTTAAATAAATTTTAGTCTTTGAAAGCTTTTAAATCACGGTTTCTTTCCAACAATTTAGGGTTTACTCTTAGAAGCGATTTCTATCGCAATTTATGTTATGCATGCAAAATCTTTACCGATCTGTTATTCAATAATAGGATTTTAATGAAATTATTGTGATATAATTATATGATTAAATCCTTGAGGATTCTGTTGCAGGAAGCGATGCAAATAGGTAAGTACAGATCTCACCTACAACATGGAACAAACGATTTCTAAGAGCTATGTGTGCAATGTGTTCAATAAGTGTATTTGTGATAATCTGTGTTTACCTACTCGATTGACTAATGTTGTGTTATACTATGTTGGATTATCTGATTGTATGTTCCGGGCGGGTCATCTATATCAGTTTCTAAATTTATTTGTAAATAGGAAAAAAAAATTGGGCACATTTGTAATGGATATAAAACAAGGATATAAATGTTTTGATGCCTCATTCTAGGGGCATTCCTGTAGCTCCCCCCATTTTTAATAAGACTGAAGTTTCATAGAGAGCCCTTCCTTTAGTCGAAGGAACATATGAACAAGAATAAAACATCTTTCCTTAAATTTATAAATTGCAGATTAAACTTGTAAAGGGAGATACTTTACAACTTCTAAGTAATGTTCACTGAGGAAAGCTAAAGCATATTGAATCACAAGTCTTCACAGTTGATTACCTGCAAGATTGTGGAATAAAAGCCTGCAATAAGATAAACAAACTTCAAAACTTGTCCGACTTATATTTGCCAGTTCAAGGGCTTCCCCTGCTTGGATTCACTTTTGTTTTTAGGTTTTCATTGGTTTAAACAAAATCATCAAAACGGGATAGATTGACAAAAAAACAGCTCTAAACACAAAAATTTAATGGCAAAATTAACCAGATTTAGTGGCCTCCAAGTTCTAAACAGGGCAGCACTACTAGAAGGAAGATTGTAATTTCATAATAAACTTTGGACGAAAAGCACATGGTTACCAAAGATGATGATGCAAATACTTTTATCTATTATACTGGAGAATAATTCAGTATCACTGGCCTCAGCTAGCTCTTTCCAGATGGTTGATACACTGACACTAGTGGGATTTCACAAAAGTTTATGGATGAGATGTCCTCAACACAAAAAACCTTTACTCAAAAGAGCACATAAGCCATTAAAAGATTGTTCTTTTTCCCTTCATCAAAAAAATGTTTGAACTTATAAGTTGAAAATAGAAAGAGAACTTACAAATGGAGACACTTCACAACTTCTAACTTAAAATAAGTCCAAATCTTGGATTTTTGCACTCTTTCTGGTGGCAAAGGACCACTGCAAAGGGTAAATGCCCTGCAAAGATGGTGAAGTAGAAGACAGCAATTTGCCCACTCAAGAGCTTCCAAACTTATTTAAAGAAACAAAAGTAGAAATGTTTACAATTTCTTTCAAGCTACAATCAATTCAAAGCAATGACAAGTCATCTTTTGTCTAAAGTAGATGGTTGTTAAAGCAATCCCCTTGACAATGTCCGTACCATTGGTTGGCTCTGATAGTACCAAGCAATAACAACTTATCTAGATCTTCAACACCTTAATGTCCAGAATTTTTCAGCATGTATGGCTAAAGCAAGGACAGCCAAGAGAAATCTGGTTTGTTTGCCAAAAGACAACAAATTTCACACCCAAATTGCTTACTCCAACATCTAAGATACAAAGATTTGTCCTTCTTATACAACATGAAAAGGCGGCAGAATCAATCACATATCAGCACCAAAACTCTCAAACATAAAACTTTACCGAGTCAAAGATCAAATTAGATAAACCCCAAGAACAAAAAAAAAAAAAAAAATACAACAATTTCTAGGTAAGATAAGCACGAAAGGGAAAGAAAGTTCAAACCACAAGGTTCTTCTGCTGGTCATATTTACATGCCCTTAAAGCTTTGATGCTTCCGCTGGTTCAGATAATATCCACAGAAAAATCCATAATCCTTCACATCGGAGAAGCAGAATCAACCTTTAGGTTATCCGTACTTGAAGCAAAACAAAGAGAAAAACTAAAACAACAAACAGAAAAATAGAAGAAAATAGGGAAAACACAAAAACAATCATTGAAGCACAAAGCCCACAAACAAAAAATAGCAAAGAAACCCAGAAAAAAAAAAATTACCTTGGAATGTTGTAGTGATCCAAGTGAAAGGCAAGAACACACCCCCTTCCCAAAATTTTACAAAAATACTCTCTATTAAATCTCGAATCGATTTTCTCAGCTCAAAGGGGCCAATCATCACGAGATCATTCTTTATTACGATCCAATTTCACCTTAACCACCACGATCTTTCTCATTTCCCCAAATCAAATTAAACCCTAATTTGCTTACTCTCTTCAGATACCAAAAATCGAATCTTTCTGCCTGAAAATTCCTCTCCATACCAACCAACCAACCAAACGAAAATTCTCCGAACAATCTTCGAGCAGATCGCCGGTAATGCTTCCGGGATCACCGGAATTTCTCTTCTCCAGCCCCAAATCAAACGCCGGGGACGACAAATACCGACACAATTGGTGAAAGAAAGCCCTAAGCCCAAAACTCCTTCAAATTGGGCCAAAGCCCAAACTGGAGGCCCAATTGTGGTCGGTAAAAGTAGAAGAACGAAGATGACGGTAGTTAGTTACACGTGTCGAGTGTGGAGTGGACAACTATCGTAGAAAGTCAAAAAGATTAGAGAGAAAAAGTAGAGAGAGAAGAGGAGGGAGAACGTTTAAATCGTTAAATAAAGAAAGAAGAGAGAGAAAGAGAAAGAACCGTTGGGCTGAGACACGTGATATTGAACGACTCCGCCTCACTCGCTTTAAATATCTATTTATTATTATTAATTAAAAAATACACAAGTTCCCTACAAAAATAAATAAGCCTTTTGTTTTGCACGATTCGACCCTGAACTACACAAAAATGATAATTTGGTCCCTAAATTAATTTCTTGGCACAAATAATTCATGAAATATTTGATTTGTAGCATTTTAATATTTGACTTATTTTTCTTTTACTCAAATATTCTATAAATTTCATATTATTGTTAATTTTGTGTGTCAATTTATGTAATTTTAAGTCTTTTACCTAAATTTTCTTTCAATTATAGATTGGCAAAGTAACTTTTCATCTAATAAATAAATTAATGCTAACATTGATGATTATTTCAGACAAAAAATCATATATTTTAGGGATTATTAGTACTAGAATAATAAAGACCGTAAGACTATTTGAACAAAAATAAAAAGTTTGTTCATGTACTAAAAATGTTACAAATTAGATATACGGGGACTATTTGTGTCAAAATATTAGTTCAAGGATCAACTTGTCATTTTTTAATAGTTGAATGACCAATTGTGCCAAAAAAATAATAAATAATTAAAAAAATTAGAAAAATATCAAAGCTAGATAGTAGAGAGATAGTACAAACATACATGGGAATATCCAAATTTGTAGGTGTAGTTTTTGGCGTTTAGCTACGCTTTATAAAAGTCAAGTTATTGAGAGAAATTAATAGACAATTTGCCCAAAGTTCCAAGGCAATTGCGCAGTAGTTGGCTCGTTATTGTGTAGGGCTAATCTTGTATATAGTGCAAATGTAGGGGGGCTAAAATGGTAAATGCAAGTCCACATGGAAAAACGTTATAACGTCAACTCCCCACTAGACCTGTCCTCTCTCTATAAATACTAAATATCCACACGCTGTTTTTCACATTTTCTTTTGTTAGTTGAGTTTAGGCATTGTGGATAGAGAGAGCGAGAAGAGGGAGAAAGTTTGAGTCTTTCAGAGAGAGGAGGAGAGAGAAAGAGAGGAGAGAGAAAGAGAGGTGGTCGGCTTCCGGTGAGAGCTTTAGGAGGAGGGGCTTGCTCAAGTTTTGGTTTTTCTTTTTCTAGAAGCTCAAGTAAGTCTCTTTGCATGTTTTATATTTCTTCTTTGTTTTTGCTTTTTATTATTATTATGGATTTTCTGAGATATTTCACTTTTATGTATTTATTATTATTTCCTTGGATTAAATTAGTGATGTGGGGTTTTCTTTAATTTTTATTTTATTTTGTTTGATTGTTAATTGTAAAAGGAAATGAGAAGTGACCTTTTTTGTGGGATAATTTGAATGTGTTAGTCTGGTTCCATATGCTTCCGTTTGTATATGATTTTGGGGCTTCATATATTGATATCTATGGTTCAGATCTTTTGCAGAAATGGGTTTTGGTTTGGATATGGTGGTTGGTTGTTGGTTGTTGGAAGATTTAAAATTTCTCTCTTGTAGTTGTTTTATTATAAAATAATTATTTATTTATGGAGCTCAAGATTTCTGTTCTGTTTGGGTTAGTGATACCATTTTCTTTAGGCAATTGATTCCTATGGAAAGAAAAATTGGGTTGATGAGGGGAGGAAATGATTTGAAGGAGCTTCCTTTTCTTGGAGAGAGAAATTGTATAGCGCTCTAAGCATGCCTAATGTGTATAATTTAGGAAGTAATTTGTAATTATGAGGTAAATACAGAGAACTAGTAGTTTTACAGGTCCCTGTTCTTTCCTTTTTGGGTAATTTCTATATTTTGTTGGGATCTGTAGAAGTTA
The DNA here is from genome assembly GCA_010015005.3 of Ulmus americana. Lineage (NCBI taxonomy): Eukaryota > Viridiplantae > Streptophyta > Magnoliopsida > Rosales > Ulmaceae > Ulmus > Ulmus americana. The sequence goes on from WUAT03384587.1 coordinate 5,290, forward strand.
GGGGCAGAAGCCCTCTCTGAGTGTGTTGTCTTGTAAATTGACATTTAGAACTTGTCGATTCGCAGTAGCAATGGAGGTATGTGGCAAACCCGCGGTGGCTGGCCCTGCTAATGTTATTTTCCTGTCGACTATTCTGGGCCGAGATGGGCCAGTTCCCGTCCACAAATGCGACTGGAAGTGTGAGAATGATCATGTTTGTGGGAATATGTACCGCTGCAAACTGACCGGACTCACACACATCTGTGACAAAAACTGTAACCAGAGGATTGTGTATGATAACCACAGCTCATTGTGTCGAGTGAGTGGTCAGATCTTCCCGCTTACTCCTGCGGAGGAGCAGGCTGTGAGGGGCATCCGGAGGAAGTTGGAGGCAGATAACTCACCAGCTGATAGTTGTTCTTTCAAGCGGAGACGGGATGCCAAGTTTCATCCTTCTCCTTTTGAGAGATCTTTCTCTGCTGTGAGCCCAATCTGCAGCCAAGTTGGAGACGGCATGGATATGAGCTAGAGTTAAATATATAAATGCAGAGACATTATTATATATTGCTTATCTTGTTGTTCCTTTGAAATCTTTCCTTTACATTTCACGACAGAACTTTATGTGATAAGTGAGTACTTGAAATGGTGGACCTACTGTGTCCTCCCCCGTCTGTAGGAACGATCTATATTCTAGTCTTTTTCTTTAATGCAATTTAGCTCTTTTCGTTAGATGGACTCTGATATACTTCTTTGTTATTTGTTTTGGTTCTGTTGTTTTGTTATCGATGTTCTATAATTTCGATTAGTTTGCTATTAATTTGTTCTTACTATTCGCCTTATTGTGTGGTTACCCTTCTTTTGTTCTTGTTATCTCTAGAAACACAATGCACTCTTGTTTTAATTAGTCTTATACAGGTGGATTTAATGATTTGATTTCTGAAGTGCATGTCAATTTTGCAGGGCTTTCAAGCATGTGCTATTTTGGAGAAACAAATTTATCTTATATTTGTAAGTTCTCTGAGCTGGAATCTGGGTTTCTGATATAAATTTTCTTTTCTCGTGCAGGTAAATGTACCGAATCTTGGAGTTCATGAGAGCGAAGCTACAATTTCTCTGTTTCCAATCAGCTGGAGTAACGGTAAGTTCTTGATTGTTTAGCTTAATATTGTTAATTGTATCTAACAATACAATAAAAGTTTGCTGTTATTCGAAACTAGCTTGGCATATTCTTCCATTTCTCATCATGTACAACTTTATCTTTCCCTATCAGCCTCAGCTGGTGTAATTTGATCGATAGAAGATCACATAGAACATCGCCTGGAGTTCTACCGCTTTTACGATTTGCCTTGTCTACTCTCATTGCTTCCCGCTTGTACTTTCGGAAGTAATTTGGATTGATCTTTGAAAGATCACCCCTTGTTGAAGAAAACAAGGTAAGCCTATTCTTCCTCTCCTTAATGTGTGGTCTTCTGATTTTATACAGTCCTGTTGTAGAGGATATAGAATTGCAGAAGTCTGAAATGTTCAAGAATTGAACTTTTCTGGTGAGGAATCCAAGCTCTCCATCTCAACATTGTGGACATTACTGTATTTGTATTTAGAATCAGAATCTGTGTAACCGTCCCTGAAAGAATCGGGACTGGGATTGGGAATGGGCTTGGATGATGATTTACACTTAGAACTTGTACTAGTGATCTACATTCACATCTTTTGTTGAACTACCATTCGTATTGATGATGTTTTACACTTAGAACTTGTACTAGTGATCTAAATTCACATCTGTTGTTGAACTACCATTTGTATGTATTATTGTTACATCAAGCAATTGGATAACTTGTTTTCTACAGTTTGGATAACTTGTTTTCTCTATTTGAAATTGACAGTTTGAATTGACATTATACCAATCAAAATATTGGGTTTTTTTTTTGTTAAAACAATATTTTGGTGATTTGATTTGAACATGTAGAGATGTTGGAACTGAGATAATATTTTTTTATGTGATTTGAATTATAATTCAAATAGGATTATTATAAATAAGATGGTATTTTTTTTCATGATTTAATGATATTTTTTTCATGATTTGAACCATGATTTAAATAAGTTTACTGTAAATCATGATTTAAATATAATTATTGTAGCAAATATGATTATCAACATGTGAATAGATTATTATTCAGATGACGAAGAGAACAAAGCACCGATTATTTAGCACTCACCGCATCTTCACATCAAAAGGGGAATAGAAAAGGGCTGTTACATCAACTATTTCCTCGCACTTTCTGTCATTCTTGGGCATATTTGGGGACTATTAAGATGTGAACTAAAATTTAAACAAAATTGAAAGAGATCGCAATCACTAGTCTAATAATTAAGAAATAGGTGAAAAAGGCTTCTAATTCACTCTTCCTATTCCCAAGCTCTACTTATTTAATACCCTCTAGTGAAACTTGGTAGATACTTCATGTACCTAGGGATCTTGAAAGAGATTAAAGATAACCCTTTACAAAAGCAAATTCTCCTAGCACATCTGCAAAATAATGTTAATTGTTTCTTTTTCTTCAAAAAAGAATCTTTACATAAAGCTTGGATTTGATTAGTCTGCCTCTTTTGATGGGAATAATCCCAGGTTACCCTTTTCCAGGAAAACTCTTTATGAAGAGAGAGTTGCTTTGATTTTGCACGATATGTCCCCTGTATTTTCAAAGGAAAAGAATTGCTTCTTGATGAGGCCATCCAAGATAAAAGAAATACTAAACCCAAAAGCTCATATTGCGGCTAACAACTACATCAAAGTAACTTAAACTTTGGGATTTCTATTTCCAATCTCACACAACAACTTCCCTCCACATATTCCTTTAAATTTCCCAATATATGCATCCACAACCCCCCTTCTTATCTTCCCATCACCTTATTTCTTTCCAATATCATTTTGGAAGCATAAAAAAAAACCGAACCAAACCAAACCAAACCGAATTTCGGGCAATGCATATTAGGACATTTCAATCTTCCTCTTTCATTTTGATCTTATTCTCTTTATTCTTCTCTTGCTGCTATTGCACTTTCACTGTAACAAACAGCTGCCCATATACCATTTGGCCTGGCACATTAGCTGGTTCAGGCACGCCTCAACTCCTGACTACCGGGTTTAAGTTGGAATCCGGGCAAAGTTTGAGGATTCCTTCTACTCCGGGATGGTCTGGACGAATATGGGCGAGAACGGCTTGCACATTTGACGCGTCTGGAGTGGGAAAATGTCTAACCGGAGATTGCGGTGGTAAGCTGGAATGTGATGGCAGTGGTGCAACTCCACCAGCCTCGCTCTTTGAGATTACACTTGGAAAAGGCGATGATAAAGATTTCTACGACATTAGCCTCGTCGATGGTTATAATCTTCCTATTATTGCCGCTCCAATAGGCGCTTTTGGTGCTTGTAATGCCACTGGCTGCGCTTCTGATATCAATACCGGTAAAATGTTCTTCTTGTTCTAGCATAGTATTGTTTAGCTATAGTTTGGTATGTTGTGAAGCAACTTTTATCGTCGAACAGGTTGCCCGAAAGAGCTTCAAGTAATGGGCGGAGATGGCGGAGAAGGAGGCAGTGGCGGCGTTGTTGCATGCAAAAGTGCATGCGGGGCCTTCGGGCTCGACCAGTATTGCTGTAGTGGACAGTTTGCTAACCCAACAACATGCAAGCCATCGTTTTATTCTACTATTTTCAAGCGAGCTTGTCCAAGAGCTTATAGCTATGCTTTTGATGACGGAACAAGTACTTTTACATGCAAAGCTTATGAATATTCCATTGTTTTCTGCCCTAATGTTAATGGGTAAAAGCCTCTCTTCCATCTCCTACTTTTGAAAAATGTTCGCTTTTGTTGCTCTTGCTCTGCCACCATGAACTTATCTTTGTTCTTGTTTTATATTGTGATAGGATGAATAGATCAGAAGGTGATTTAACACCCCCGACGACACAACAGCCCGGCGGTGACTTCATGCCGCCAACAACGACACAAGAGCCCGGTGGTGTCTTCACACCACCGACGACTCAACAGCCCGGTGTTGTCTTCACACCGCCAACTCTTACACCGCCAACAACTCAACAACCCGGTGTTGTCCTCACACCGCCGACTCTCACACCACCAACGACTCAACAGCCTGGCGGTGTCTTCACACGGCCAACGACGACACAGCAGCCCAGTGGTGTCTTCACACCGCCGATGACTTTCACACCGCCAATGATACATGAACCAATCAGCGACGAGACTGTGAAGATGTCTTCTTCTTTCAACATGGTCTTACCCATTCCGATGCTAGTCATTCTTATGATCTTCAATATGATACCGTGAAAATGTCAGCTAAGAGAAACAACTTGGAAGACAAGTCAAGACATGGTTTGGGAATCAAACTGCGCAAGAATAAACTAATTTTGAAGATTTGTTTTGAAGAGCAAATTCTTCCATGCATTATCGATGTGCATCAGAACACAACCCATCTATTAGGTTGTGTGCTGGTATCATAATGTACTCGTTCACACATTAGAAATAGCTAGATTCTATAAGAAAATGTAAAAGTAATGATAGAACACAGAACTTCTAATATTCCTTATTAGAATAACTTCAATAAATAAATTGTAACGGTACAATTACAAATAAGTAAATTGTAAGGACAAATCATTCCATATAATATAACATGGAAGGAACCAGTCGTTCACCAAGAACTAACCTCAAATAAAGAAATACAGAAAACTCGAAACCAGATGGTAATAATATTATGCTACAAATAATGAAATGTAGATCTCTAACTTCCAAATTTTGGGCATCAAATGCTGTTATTACACTACAATCTGTCTATAAATTAACATGCTATGAACCTATTACTCCTCTCAAACAGGTGAACTAAAACCCACTCCTTCAATTATGATTATGGCGAGTGGAAGAAGCAAATAAAATATGCATTTTGAGTCTCATTTTTTGGTCTTGCCTTTCTTGGAAACTTGAGCTTTCCTTTTCGCTTTCTTCGGCTGCTGTGGCTTCCCTCCGCCTCTTTTCCGTTTTACTCCCTGCCATCCAGATACATGCACCATACCATATTTGTTAAAACTATAAATGGTTTGTCAATTTATTAGGAGTAGTTTCAATTACAGAGTCTACATACTGATGTTTTTGCAGCTTTTCCCTTTGTCTTTCCATTGGTTTGTCCTTCAACATCTTCACCATCATCAGCTTGATGAGAAACGCCCTTAGGAATTTTTTCAGCCTCTTCGTCAGAATCAAATGAGAACCCATCCAGTGTTCCTACTCATAAAAAATGATAGAGATTCAGAGGAAGATTTACTGTTTTGAAAGGTGAAAATGTCGCATAAGGAGACAGAAAGTTCTTCTTACCTTCTACCATAGTCTCAGCTTCGAAGACATTTGCTTGTGGTTTCAACTGAATGAAGTCATTCATAATAGCTTCAATCTGATCAATCAGGAAAACATAAGAGAATTACCGTGTAGGGGAAGTGCAAATGCTATCAAGTATAGTGAAATTCAGCAAAGAAAAGAACCAAGAGAGTAAAAAAAATAATAGAAAATTAACCAACCTTTGCCTCTGATTGACCAAAGCTAACCTGAAAAAGTAAGAACAGTGACATATCACTAACATTGTAGATTTCAAAATTAAACTCAATGGGAATTAATGAGAAAGAAACCCAGTGTCTATAAATGTCCAGAATGAACTTTCACAAGGGAGCGATGGCATACAATGCAAAATGTTCTGGAAGGGACTATTGTTATTTTGTATATAGTTCCTGAAAGAGTATCGAACATTATAGTAATCAGATGCATGCTTCATTGTAAAGAAACTGGAATCAATAAACTAAAGAACAGGGGGCACGTTGTAAAGACACACATGACATGACAAAAAGGAAGGAGAAAACCAGAAAAGTAGAAAGCCAGTAAAAAAAAAACAGGTTCATATGAAAATAATATAAAATTACAATTAAACAAACCTTTCAAATCCAATAACAAATCATGATTTTCTGATGTAGAATTTGCAATCATAACACGCCCTACAGCACCCATATCACCACTAAGGTCTATGGAATCCCCTTCACATTCAACAAGTGCCTGCACTAACACAACTTTAGTAAACAAATCATTTCACTTTGAAATGAAATGGTAGAGCCTAGATTTGCGTTTACTTACCTTTGTTCGATGTACTTTATCAGAGAGCATCAAAGGCAACATTGAGGAAGACACCTGCAAATCATATATAGCCAAGGCAGCTTAGTATGCCAATAACCAGACAAGCAGTTATAATCTTCATGTAATTATTCTTACTTTAGGCTCAATGTGCTTATCAGAAGCTTCTTCCTCCATTACTTCCACATCGCCACCATTTTCTGTTACCATCATAAGACCCCCCCGGTTACAAATATTTATTCAGATAACTCAAAGCAAAAATAAGAACAAGTTATTGTTTAAAAATTTTCACACTCTCTAATGTGAATCATATAACCAAATGTCACTCCAAACTTCCGTCTTACCTTTTCGTTTCTTGGGGTTGACTGATTTGTTCTTCTCCGGGGAATTGTGATCTTCTACTTTTGTCCCTTTTTTCGGAGACTTTAACTTTGATCTCTTTCTGGATGGAGACTCAGCATCACTTGTATCAGGAAATTTATCAGGGATTTCTTCCTCGTCCACAATTTCAAAACTTTTACCAATAGATCTTTCTTCAAAATCATTTCTATCTTCTACTTTCAAAGGGCTACGATCAGGTGAAGGCTCGGAATCTGAAGATAGTACAACCGCCGAACGAGTAGGTGCCTTCAACAAACAAAAATTCTAACAATTAGCATCCAGAAAATGCTCAGCATGTGAAAAACTCTGTAACTATTACAAACCAATAATTAGATAATCACACCCTTCCCTATCTCTTAAACTACTCGTTCTCTTCCAGGAAAGGAAACTACTAAAATTTTATGAGAAAATTTCTAGCAAACAGAAATTAAACTAATTCTTATAAAATACCTGGAAACAATGGAGCCAATCGGGAGAATCTTCTCTGGAATCGCTCATTTTGGAGCTGACGGCGAAGAACTATTGTTGTCTTCTTTCTCTGTTAGGCTTCCCAGAAAATTGAGGTGATGAAAGCTGATTCTAGATCTCTGTAGATGAACTAATTGAGCAAATCAAAGCCCTAACTTTCCGAACGATATGAAGAAAAGAAGCAGACCATGTGTTCGATGAAATGACGAAGAGAGAGAGAGAGAGAGAGAGAGACTAGAGGTTTATTATTTGCGCCAAAATTAATCAAAATTCTGGTTTGTTGATTTGTTTGTGTTTGGTTGAGAGAACTGTGCTGTTCCAGACCGGAATTTCTCTGGTTCTTGTTAGAGCTTTTGTGATATTTCAAAATATGTCGTATGCTTAAAATGATGTCGTTTCAATGAATAACAAATGGTCTGTCGTTTGTCGAAAAGATGTCGTATTGCTCAACATGATGTCGAAGAGACGGTTTGTCGTTTAGATAAGATATTGAATTTCAAATATATGTGTATTTTTTTTTTTTTTGGAAAAATATAAAGCGTGAAATGACCTTAGAATGAGCCAACTAGAAATTAACTAATAAGATCTAAAATTTACATATATTTTAAATTTGAAATAAAAATCTATATAATTTTAAGGATGATAAAATATGAATATTTAAAAAAAGGGACAATTTCATAAATGTTAGTTTTAGAATACACTAATAGAAAAATATCAAGAGAATAAAAAACTAGAAAATATTAGTAAAATATCATGTGATTGGTTGATAAAGGAGAGGAAAATGAAGAAAAGAAGGAAGAGGCAAATGTATTTTACAAAAAAAAAAAGTAAATAATTTTTTTTTAAAAAATGGAGAATTGGAGATTAATCAAAAAAAACAATAAAAACTTGATAGTAGATAATTTTATTTTAAAAAAAAAAAAAACAACTATCGGCTCAGTAGAATTTCAATAAAAGTTAATTTTATAATTATTAATTTTTAATTGTTGAAATTCTGAGGGTTGTTGAGTTTAAGGGTTAAATTCCATATTTGAAATTTGAAAATTTATTTTTTGAAATTTAATAATGTGAGAGCCAAAAGTTCATAGCCAAAAAATAAATAAATAAATCTAGTATAATTTTAGAAACCAAAATAAAATAAAAAATAATCAAATCTAGCATTATTATATGATATTTGTATTTTTTTTAAAAAAAACTATTATGTGATATTTGTCAATTTTTTTAATGGAATTTGTCATACTTCAATGTTTAATATAATTGAATATAATCTATTAAAAAAATAAAAAATATATATATATATATATGGTTGAAGGTGTGTGTGGCTCAAAGGATAAAGAAAAAAAGTTTGTTAAGACTAATGTTCTAATAATCAGTTCATTTATTTTTCAATACAAAATAATATTATTATTTTATGATTTAGCAAAATGCCATAAACCTTTACTAGAAGCCAAGTAGCCAATTGACCCAAACCCACCCAAAGTGAGCCAATTTGCACACTCTGACGATTAGCCAGAGGACGTTAGGGTTTCGAACTTCGGAATTGGACCCAAACCCAATATATTGAAAATACCTTGAAAAGGGGGAAATAACAACAAAAAATATCTCAAAAATCCCATTATCCTTGAAGAAACCAAAGTTTGAAACTTTCATTCGCTTCCATTGCTGGGACTGGGAGCAGAAGAAAGAATCAAGGTTTGGATTTTGATGGAGCAAGGTAAATTGATGGCGAATCAGAACCCAATTGAGCAGTTGCAGGCTCGTTTCAAGGAATTGGAAAGTGGGTTTAAGGCTTGGTTGGCCAAGCAATCTTTGCCGGTCGAAGCGGCCGTCGTCACCGCCACTAGCGCCGCTCAGGGCGCCGCCATCGGTGGTTTCATGGGTACTCTTACGAATGATGTTTCTTCCTCTCTTCCCACTCCTCCCCAGGCTAATCTCACCCCTCAGGCCATGGCTTCCTTCAAGCAAGCTCAGGTCTTTCTCTCTTCATTTACTTGGGTTTTTGTTTGTTTCGCTTTTCGTTTTTGATTTCAAATTATCTATGGTTTGATTTGATTTGATGGGATAGTGGGAAAATTAGCGAGAAGGAATGGGATTTTGAATACCCAATTAAGGATTTTGAATACCCAATTAAGGAATGGAGATAACAGACCCATTACTTGTTGAAATAGATAATAAACTTGTTTGTTGAAGATAAGGTTTTCCTTTCATGTGAAAGGGCTTATTTTACTTTCACAGTATGTTTATTGCTTAGAATTGTCTGTTTGTTTGCTGAGAAAAAGTGAGAAAACGGATGGTAAAAGAAACATGAAATCTATTATGCAGTGATTGAGAGAAAATAATAACAATCAACTTAATTAAATTGTTTGGTTACTCAAAGTTGAACTTCTAGTTTTGTCATTTAAGTAACAAGTGTTGTCCATTGCGGGAAGAATTAACTATTATTTGTGTTTTAGTTATCCACTAAAGTATACAGAACGTACTTTTTTTTAGCTTATGTGTTGATTCTTATGTGAACTAGGAAATCAAGTTAACTTTTATTGATTGGAATTTGGATTAGTCAAAATTGTGATACAAGTTGATTGCAGGCCCTTGCTGGAGGTCCCTTTGTGCAAGCTCGCAACTTCGCTGTCATGACAGGTGTCAATGCTGGCATTTCCTGTGTCATGAGAAGACTGAGGGGCAAGGAGGATGTTCAATCTAGGTGAGATTTCTCGATTATGCTCTCCCTTTCTTTAAGGCTCTGTATGATATGCCAACTTCAGTGGATGTTGTATTCAGCAATTATTTTGTTGTGGATGTATGTTCCGAGTTGTAGCAGTCAAATGATCGACTCTTCTAACAATAGTGATTAATTGTTATTGAAGCTATTAGCAATACCATTTTTACAGTATTTTCATTATTTTTTTTATCTCTGTGTACTAATATTTATGTGTTATTTCAAAAATTGCTGCGTCACTTTACTGCTGTTGTTGTGTGCTCACGTAATCCTTCAAAGCGCTGGCTTGTTGGGGTCATTTGGAATTCTAATTTTTCTGCTTTCTTTTGAGCTTTTCTACAAGTAGCCTTGCCATTTGCTCCCTTGATACCTTTGCACCTGTTTTTGGACCAGTTGGGTGTGAAGATTTGATGGGCAGGTTTAATCCATTCGGAAAGAGTGACACTCAATGCTTGTGTTGGGGTTTTCTCTTTAAAAAAGTTCTCTGTCAAATTTTAAGAGTTTAAAAATATGCAGATTTTAAGTGGCACGTGAATTCTTTATTTGGTGAGTATACTGTAATTCTTGTGAAGTGGATTGTGGAAGAACTATAGATCACCTTTATACTGTTGTGTTTACACGTTTGAATTTCTTCGAGTGTTTAGAGTTCATTTACCCCTTAAAACCAGTTGGCTCGGTTCATGATTTTCCATTACTCATATTTTCATTCATGGATACTCATTTAATATTAGTGGCTTTCTGTGCAGTGTATGGTAGCAGCTTTTGGTTCTCTGGAGCTATGTTTTCTTTGTTGAGTGGCATGGGTGGCCTCAACCAGGCAGCAAATGCTGTCACTTCTGGACTTTTATTTGCATTTGTTCAAGTTTCATCGCCGGAGCAAGCCATCTATGGTTTCAAGTATACGAAGAGGAACAGCAACAGCATCTATGCACTTGCTTGAAGAGATAATTAATTTATTTTGTTATGCTAAATGTAGCTACTATTGATTTATTTAAATATAATATATTTAGACATGTTGTGTTAGCATGTAATACATATTAAATGTTATTGTACTGGGATATAATATATGATTGGATTTTAATACTTTCATAGGATTAAAATTATATTGAGTAGAAAACTACATTTGTTTGAGACATATATTTGTTTGCGACGGAAATTAATTGCAGCCCAACCTTTTGCCACAAAATTGCTTTAATTGTGACGGAAAGGGGCCGTTACATATTATTATCTGCACAATAAATGTGACAAACCTTTACCCGCCGTCATTTGTTTTTTTGCGATGGAACGATACTGTCACAATTTGTGATGGAACTACGCCGTCGTAAAAACCCACTTTTCTGTTGCAAACACATTTTTGCGACGGATGATGAAGTGTTGCAAAAACTCGCGTTATCTCTACCGCCCTAACTATCTACGCCGATCCTCTCACCCTCTTTGCCCTCTATCTCCACCTATTACGACTTCCACCTCCATCAAAAGCTTCAAAGTGAGCAACGACAGACCCAAACCATAGCAGCGACATATGAGCTTCTCCATTTCCGCCCCCCATTACCGAAAACCTCAACCTCACCCATCGCTGAAGACCTCAACCTCGCCCATCGTCGACACTGCCTCAAACCATACTTGTGAAACCACGAAACCCAGATCTATGGTTTGTGGTCTAGTCGCTTGCGAACCACTCGTCTCTAATGGGGGAAAGGATGAGTTCTATCGTTATGTGTGCTTGTTCACCATATTCATTCTGATCAAAATAGAAAAGACAATCACCAGATTCACCAAAAAAAAAAAAAAAAGGAAGAAAGGTCTTGTAAGCAATCTCGGGTTTATTTTTGGTCTTCAACCTTTCCAGTATTGCTGGGTGATATTGCATTTAAAATCCATTTTTTTCTCTTAGCAGTCATCTTCAAGTCTTAAACTAGCAACTAGCGAAGTTGTGAAAAAAATCTAAACTTTTAATTTTTTCAAAAAAGTTGCAAACTATTGATTTAAGTTTGAATCCTGGATTTTGATGTTAGGGTTTGGATTGATTTGAGATTATTTAAATCTTTAGGTGATGTTTGGTTTGCAATTCTGTACTATTTTAAATAAAGTATTTTAATCAGAGTATTATTCTAAATAAAGTTTTTGTTTGGTTCAACAGGCTGATCAGATTATTATAAACAGAATTTTTATTTTGTTCAATATTATACCGACTAAAACATAATTGTTGATTTGTGATTCCTTCACCTATTTGTTTTGATGATTTCTACAATTGATTAGAAAATATTGTACATTTTTACTC